>CAXKVI010000005.1:57128337-57333200 GCA_964058755.1 Campiglossa producta | reverse complement strand
ATAGTAGCTTGAGCTTAGTTCATTATTATCCGAATACACAAGTTCCGCCTCTTTTTTACCCTTGTCCACTGTTTATAACAAGCATTTTCTTGAGTTGCCTCTCGCCGTCGAAAAGACTACGCGCGCCCGAAGTCGTTTTTGCTCAACATGGCTAAGAAATTAATAAGTGAAAATATACTAATGCAAAACCTATTAGAGGAGAATGGTGAAAATGATAAAACTTTATGCGGTCAGATTTTTTTTTTGGCAAAAATGTAACACTATTTGGGATTTGCCCATATAATGTATAGAATTAGTTTTGCAATCGCGATACATATCTCAGAACTGGTGACTCCTAGAGAAAAACTGTTCGGACCATTTTAATTTGTGTAATTTAAAAAAAATCAAAATTAGAGTTCCTTTTTTTCTAAATGTCAAAAAAAAAAAATATTAAAATCGTTTCAGTAGTTTCTGAGAAAAAAGTTTTTGACCGATTTGATGCGACAAAATTCAATTGGTTATAAAAATGTAACGGTAAAAAAATATAAGGCTTTAATATGAAAAAAAAATTTTTGGTTATTCGAACACTTGGTAAATGCGAGCTCACTTGAGATGGCCTCACCCATAGAAGAAAATTGTGAACAGCCTAACAATTTTATTTTAGAAATTCAGGTAGGTTTTTGAGCGATTTTCCAGTAGCTACTTTTATTAATTCCGGAAGACTCCATTTAGAGTATCGGATTACTCCCTACTACTCACTATGCTTCTGTGTATAAGCAAACAATTTCTATGCTCTCTTTTAACATTGTTTGTCATAGGCAGGCTAGTAATCCCTTTTACTACCCAAAAAACAATTGATCACAGTTAAGAGAAATGGTCACTCAGTCCTCTCCAAGAGTCATAAAATAGCGTACATATCGCTCGTTCCATTGTAAACCAGATCTATTAAATTCCAATTAACATAAATACACGGTTGCAAATTTGAGCCGAAATTTTAAACTTTTTGGACTACATATAACCAAACCAATTTCGGTTTCAAATTAAATCTACACCAGTTTTCAATTGGCTAAATTAATGGGGTTTCAATTTTAAACCAGAAAGAAAAAATAATTTTTTGTAGGTTGGCTGGGATTCGAACCAAGAGCCACATCGCATACATAAATGTTGTGGAAAAAATTTAATCTTAAATAAGCTTTCAGAAATAAACGAAAACAAAAATTCGATCTTAAATAAGCTTTCAGAAATAAATGAAAACAAAACAAAAATTGTAGAAAAGTTTTAATTTTAAATCTAAACGTTTTAATTTTAAACCGAAAAGTTTCAATTTTAAACCGAAAATTTTAAATTTTAAACCGAAAAGTTTTAATAATTAAATTAAAAAAATGTGGCACTTGGCAGGATTCGAACGGAAGCGCTAAGGAGTCACAGCCGACTGCTTTACCGTAGAGCTATGCCGCACATGAAGTTTTCTTGGGCAAAATGCAATGACTTTCAAAGGCAACCCTAGGTACTAGGTTCAAGTGGCTGCCGCAGAGGCACACTTAGGCCTGTTTTGAAAGGCCCGTTGTGATACCACCAACGCTAGAAAAGTCAGTCCCGGGACCCGGCCGTGTGGAAAATCCCTGAGTTGTTGGGATTCTCCACATATCAGAATCCCGGGACTGACACTCCTAAGCCGATACCGTTACTCCTCCTCGAACCACTTAGATGACTTTATGAAGGCCATCAAGTCCTTTATGTCCAGCGCCGCGATCTTGCGTAGGATATCCAGGAAGGGAACTCCAAAGAAGCGCGTCCTTGCGCCGGTTAAAGCCGGGCAGTTGCAGATGAGGTGCTCCACCGTTTCCTCCTCCTCATCATCTTTGCAACTCCTACAGCATCGTCGGCAAGGCACACCTATTAATATGGAGATTTCACTCCTTAGGGTGTGAATGTCTATATCTTTTATGATCCCATTTCGGCCAGGTTTGTTTGGATATCCGGCACCCTGGGGATTGTTGCCATCTTTCATTGGCTTGACGGAGTGGGTACTCCTTCAGCTTTAGCTTGCATGTGGCAAACGGCATACCTAAGCGCTCTTTATCCCAAAGAACCTGCTTGGTCGTGCCCTGCCTGGCAAGTTCGTCTGCCTTACAGTTTCCCTCGATGTCCCGGTATCCCATCTCTTGAAGAGATCGACAACAGCTGAGCGTCAGTTCAGAGTTGAACGAATAAGAGCCACGAGCTTTGATGCCGCTTGTTCTCGCCGATAGCGCGTTTACTTATCCAGGCCGCGGCATCCAGGATTGCAGAGACTTCAGCCTGGAAGGCACTGCAGTGATGAGGTAGTCTGAATGAGAGCTCAAGTCTCAGATCCCTTGAATAAAAATCTCCTCCAACTCTGCCGTCTAACTTCGAGCCGTCGGTATAAATGGAAGTGCCGCCATGAGTAGCGGGACTTCGATCCGTCCTCTCCCATTCTTCCCTGCGGGGAATGTTTATTATAAAACAGCTATCTCCGACTGTTGTGGTCGCACAACGATCTGTGCTCAGCGGAAGAAAACTGTAGGATGCCAAAATACTGGAGTGCCCAGTAATGATTGCGCCCCATCCGAACGTTTCCCTTAGACGCAGAGCCGATGCTGCTGCTACCCGGTGCCCTTCCAGATCGAGTAGCAAAATGCCAAGAATGGCCTGAAGTGCTTCGTTGGGCGTTGTTCTTAACGCATCGCTTTTACAGTTTTGGTAGGTTTAACGGTGGTATCTTATACCGGTTGGTGAAAAGGATAAGTTCGACTTTTCCCGGGTTGATGCTCAGTCCGCAACGCGAGCATGAGGAAACCTCTCGCAGTGCTACTTGTATCAAGTCGCACAGGGTTTGTGGGAATTTGCCCCTATGTGCAATAGTGAAATCGTCTGCATATGCCACTACCTTCCTGCCCCCCAGCTTGTGTCTCGCAACAACGAGTGTTAATAGCATCCGGGCTTAATATGTTGAAGGCTCCTTCAATATCTAGGAAGGCCACGAGACAGTAATCCTTTCATACAGCGATTTTTCAACAGAAACTAGACTGTGAAGCGCAGTTTCCGTAGATTTGCCTTTGGTGAATGCATGTTGATAGCTAGAGATAAGGCTGCTATCAATAGTACTGGAGAGGTAGTCGTTTATTATCCTTTCGAAAGTTTTGAGTACAAAGGACGAAAGATCGTAATGGGACGCCTTAGGAATAAACACTACCCTGACGCTTCTCCAGGAGCACGGAATGTAACTAACAGCCAGGCAGGCTGTATAGAGAAATACCAGCCATTTAACTGATGTCTCCTTGAACGGTTCGAAGTTTTGCTGCAGGTGCTGAGGATTCCTCACGCAAGTTCCCTGGGAAGTTCGTGTTCCCCCCTACGTGCTGGTCCAGGATCCGTCAGGTTTGCGCAAATAGCTTATGGCTGTTTGAGTTTCTGAGAGCACTCGTCTAAGTCTCGCTGTGTCGTCGACATTTTCCACCCCAGTGCAGAAGTTTCTCCACGATACTCTCTTCGCCTGCCTCAGAGCTTTTTTGTGGGCCCTTAGTTTAATTTTATATTCGACCCATTTAGGCTCGGTGTCGATGCTTTTAGCCTTATTAAAATGTTTCCTGCAGGTTTTGCAGAGCAAGTCCAGGTCGTAGGTCCACCAATGTGGCCTATGTTTAGTTACCGCGTGGGTTTGGCACTGGACAAGCTTGTTCAAGGGCATTTGAGAGCGCCGTAGTGTATGCCGTTACCAGATCCTCCAGCTCCTCAACTGACGAGGTGGTTTGTGGGGGTAGTACTGGTAGGTCTCTGGCTAATATTTCATTGTGTAGCTGCCAGTTGGTATTGCGTGGATTGCGCTTCATAATAGGTTACTCTATACCAAAGTCTAAAATTATTTCTATATATCGGTGGTCGGAGAATGAATGTTCTTCAAGAACGCGCCTTTTTCTAACCCACTCATAAGCACCTTCACTACAAATAGTGATATCTACGACCTCCCTCGGATTTTGGTGATAAAAGTAGGCTCACTACCCACGTTACAAACTACCAGATTGGTTGTTAATAGGTAATCAAACAAAGACTCGCCCCTGATATCGGAGCTTCCCCATTGGACGTGGAGAGCATTAGCATCCGCTCCAATAATAAGATGGCCCGTGCAGAAGTTTGCCACCAGATCTTTCACCTACCTGTGTGGTGGAGATTCTTCGGCGTCGTAGGGCATATATACCGACGCCACCGTCAGGCAGGTGCTGCCGACCGTTAAACTGACAGCGGTAATGTCACCATTGTTATAGTTAGGTAGGAGAAAAGAGTTCAGCCCACACTTGACCAAAATACAGGTTCTGACCTTGCCCTCCTCGCTGGCTCGAATGAGCTTGAAGCCCTTAGTCCCCAATCCGCATATGCTGGAGCTGTTCACCCTGGGTTCTTGGATGAGGACCACATCCACGTCGCCTTTAGAAAGACGACTACTTAAAGCAGCCGAGGCTACTTTAGATTTGTGCAGATTTACCTGAAGCACCACCATCATTAGAGCGCTCAGACTTCCCTGCCGGCCCGATATCTCCGAGGTCTGCCCCGTCCCGGAGGCTGTCCGACGAGTTGTTCAGAACAGCTCGGCGATTTGGCGTAACGAGATCCCTGCTGCGCTCAGGATTTGACTTTCAAAATAAAAAAATGTTAGACTGCTTTTTCTTCATTTACATCTTAAATCGAAACCAAAAAAAAATTGAAAATCTTTGTAGGTATTTAAAAAGTTTAAAATATTCCAAAAAAAAGTTTAAAAAAGCGCTTAAACTTTAGACGGGTTTAAATTTAGGCTAATTTTTTTAACCTTGTAACACTGCCCAGCCAGCATTTTTGAAAATTTTGAACAAAAAATATTCAAATATATTTAAAAACATTTTCTATTGGAATTTTAACGTATCGTCGGGAGAAAAGTGTCGGATAAATATGATTATTCATAAATAATCATTTATGATTAATATTTTTGAACATTTTTAAACAGCTTTTGATCAAATTTGATATCATTTCAAGCTCATATTTTGTTTATTTTCCGAAAACATTTGACTGCTTTCCGATTCAATTTTGTAATCATTTTATGATTGAATTTGAATAGTTAACGGTACCATTTTTGAATACAATTTGTTCAGTTTTTTATCTACTTTCGAATACTTTTTGAAATCATTTATTGATCACATTTCATAATCTTTTATGATCATACTTTGATATTTTTTCTATTAAAGCTGATGTTGGGCTCAGAAGTCTTGTGCAGAAGTTCGCGCATGTCGGGCAAGTCTCTGAGGTCTATCAGCAAATCGGACGTACTATCGATAAAGTCGATAGAGATCACAAAATTCGGTAGAACCGTCGGAATTGCTGCTATACGCCTCGGACTACCACTTACCTGCGTTTCAACCAGCTCATGACTTCCGCCCTTCTTTGGGTTAGGGTATTTTGAGGCGAGTCAAGGAAAGGGGCACCAACATGCTGGACACCTTCAGTTGTGAGCCAGCGATGTATCATATAACATATGTACATATGTATACTACATATTTGGCAGAGAATATTTATAGAATTTATAAAAAATGTTTCGCATTTACAATAAATGTTTCAATTTTTTCTGAATTTTATGATATGAAAAAATTTGAATATAGGCTAAAAATTAAATTTTGTAAGTAAAGTACAAACCCACATAGCATTTGAATGAATGAATTTCGAAAATATCTTAAGTTGAATACATTTTGATTACTTTTAGTAACGAAATACTGAGTTATCATCAAAATGAAGAGGCGGAATAATAAAATATGATTCTATTTGATGATCAAAAATTTATTATCATTTTTCAGTCACCATTATGAATCATTTTTCAATAATTCTCATGATTAAATTCGGAGTCAACTTTGAAAAAAGTTCACTTTAGGTGAACAAAAACTGATAATAATTTTTCAATAAATTTTGGAATCCTTTTTGATTATTTTTTGGAGACTCAAAATCAATTTTCTACATTTTTAATTTTTACTTTGCTGTACACATTTTTTTCCCGTAATATACCCAAATTTTTTCATATCATAAAATTCAGAAAAAATACAAACATTTATTTGGAAATAAAAAATATTATTTATAAGTTCAGGGATCTGCTCTGCAAATATAGATATGATTATAGGACACATTTGCCTCAAAATGAAGGATAGCTGAATGTTGTTGACTTTTTCCTTGCTCGTCTCAAAATTCCCGGAAGTCATGAGCTGATTAAAACGCTGGTAAGTGGTGGTCAGCGGGCTCTATCAGCAATGCCGACGGGACTAGCGAATTTCTTGATGTGGATCGACTTTATTGAAGGTCCGTCGGAATAGCTGAAAGACTCCAGAGACTTACCCCACATGCGTGGTCTTCTGCACATGACTTCAAAACATCCCCAAAAAAGTATCAAATTGTGATCATAAAACAATATAAAAAATGATCAATGTATGATTCCAAAAAGTACTCAAAAACGAAATTCAAATTATATTCAAAACAGCTAACGTGAACGAACCTAATTTGGTCATAAAATGATTACAAAGCTATCATAAAATGTTCCCGAAAATTAATCGAAACTGATTATTTTTATACATCATAAATGAGTATTTATGAATAATCACATTTAGGGTACACTTTTCTCCCGACAATACGATCATATTCGAATAAAAAATGTACTTGAATTTGATCGTTTTTAATCATCTGTAGAATGATATTTGAATATTTTTTGTTCAAAATTTTTAGAAAATGTTGGCTGGGAAATTAAAGGGTAGAAATATGATTTTGAGTCACCAAAAAATAATCAAAAATGATTCAAAAATTGGTTTAAAAATTATTTTCAGTTTTTGTTCACGTAAAATAAACATGTTTGATTATGTTTCCTGTTTGATTTGAATTTAACCATCAGAATTATTGAGAAATGATTCATAATGGTGACTGAAAAATGATAATCAGTTTTTGATCATTAAATGGATCACGTGGGATCGCTAGCCACGTACCCCCATCCTTAAATTTTCGGCCCCTGAAAATATACCGCCTATACCCTAGTTTATTTCAATTTCCTTTCCAACGGTGCATATTTCATTCAAATCGGTCAAACGGCGCAAATACCGACGGTGGTGGTGACTGGAGGGGGTCGTGGGGTCGCTAGCCCCGCAAAGAGAATATATCAACAAGAGCCGTCACTCGTTATAAATGCAAGGAAAAAGATGGATGCCGTTTTCTTTCAGGGTTTCGGTAATTTCGATATAAATATGTTATTGTCTAATCAAAACAAAATGTGTAAAATAAAATAGACGAGAACTGAAATAACACAAGAGTCGAAACAAAAATTTACCCTGAAAGAAAACGGCATCCATCTTTTTCCTTGCGTTTATAACGAGTGACGGCTCTTGTTGATATATTCTCTTTGCTACAACCCAGTGGGAAAGTAGGTAATGCATTACTTTTTTCCATGCATGAAAAGATGTATGAATTTTGTTATAAGAAAAGATCACACCAAAAGCAAGGAAGGGAGTAATGTGTCGCTCAATCTTTGATTTGTAGTTCAAAAAAAATTGTTTTTCATACATGAAAAGTTGTACGAATTTTGATGTTAGAAAAGATCATATCAAAAGCAAGGAAGGGAGTAATGTGTAGCTCTATTTTTATTTGTAGTTTGAAAACTTTTTTACCACCGTCGGTATTTGCGCACTTGACCATCTTAGCATATGTGTTTGGTTTGAACAAAAGTGTCGCTCATACGCCTAGGTGGATATATATTATTTAATTTATATATATTTATAAATACGCCATACGAAAAATTTTTCAACCTCTTTGTAGGCGATCCGCTTGAGCGATTTGAGTGGAACGATGATCGATCTGTGGGATAGAATTATTAAGGGCCTTAGATTTATTACTTATCAAGAGACGAATGTAAAAGATATTACGATAGGGAGCCAAGTTCCTCCCTTAACCATTCCTACCTCATTATAGAAAGGACGTCTTAAGAGAAAACTTGATTATTGGAAAGGAGCACGTGAAACTGGCCAAACTAGCTTAAAATTTGCAGGCTGTTTATCCAAAGATTTTATTGGTCGAATTTTCGATCACAGGCGATACTAGTTGAAAGTAAATACAAAAGGTGTCCGCATGCAGTGTTGTGAAATACAATGGTAGGCAAGTGATATCGAAATTTTTGCTTGCCATTCATTCACAATACTGTACGTACATTTGTATGTATTTTCGTGTATAGATTTGAAATATTTTTGATTATTCTTTATATTCTTCCACAACTGCTAAAAATACGTTCCACTGAGCGCAATTACAACTGTTTAACTATAAATGCACTTAAACATTTTGATACTTACTCACATACTTACTCACAAATATGATAAGTTGGATCAACCTATTCACGCACACACCATTATACTTTCTAACATAAATAACTATAAATAATCAATATGCTAGACATTTATTAATACCTACTCCTAGCATTGATATCCATTTAAAATAATCTCTAAAATAGAAACACTTGAGAAGTAGTAAAAACGCAATAAAAACAACAAAGACCAACTGATCGTAAAAGTATGATTAGTATCAGTCCTTTTTTGATTGCCCTTTTGTTACTTCACACAAACAAATACATTTAAAATAGAAACATAGATTTAAGATTTTGTATATAAACCTTTGTACATATTTTAATAAATTAGAACTCTTTTGACTCTCACGAGAAGGCTTACAAACTCTCAAACTGTTGGGTTTCTTTTTAAATTCAACAAACCGTTCAACTTCCCCCCACCAGTGGTAAGGGGTTGACAGAATTAGTATAACCTTTTGGTCCATATGAGCCTTTGAAAATTATGTCACAAAGCGGACCACGCTTTTTCCACAATACTACTGTGTAGGGTTTTTAAAATTATTTTCAACCTTTTAGTTCAATACTCTCTAAAAGCGTGAGTTTTAGTTTTTTTTAAACTATATTTATTTTTTACTTTTTAGTCAAATGTCCTATGAAATTATCGATAAATATATCGAAAAATACAGCAGTCCAAACGAAACCTCTGGACTTCCCCTTTCGTTTGATACCCATATTGTTAGGAAATTTTAAGGTATTTGGCCTCACATTTTGACAATAACTCAGTTATCGATAAATTTATCGAAATATGTCGATGTCCAAATGAAACCTGGGGCCTTCACCTTTCGTTTGATACCCATATTGTAGGGAATTTTTTAGGTTTTTGGGCAATGATAAATGACCGACAACTCAGTTATCGATAAATTTATCGAAATATATTGAAGTCCAAATGAAACCTGGGGCCTTCCCCTTTCGTTTGATATCCATATTGTAGGGAATTTTTTAGGTTTTTGGGCAATCATATTTTGACCGATAACCCGTAAGTCCAAATGAAACCTGGGGCCTTCCCCTTTCGGTTGATACCCATATTGTAGGGAAATTTTAAGGTTTTCGGGCAACCACATTTTGACCGATAACTCAATTATCGATAAATTTATCGAAATATGTCGATGTCCAAGTGAAACCTGGGGCCTTCAACTTTCGTTTGATACCCATATTGTAGGGAAATTTTAAGGTTTTCGGGCAACCACATTTTGACCGATAACTCAATTATCGATAAATTTATCGAAATATGTCCCTCGTGAAGGGTGGACACCTGGCCGCGGTACGAGGGCTTAAGTCGATAGCCACAGGGCTACGCTGCCCTTGTGATCATAGCGCCGCCGGTACTACATCACGAGAGAAGCCAAGCCTCTCTGGCGCGACGACTAAGATCTTCCCCCTCCCAATCCAGGGTGTTATGCGACCACGTACCCATTGGATGTTTGCAACCGGGAGGCAAATCGTGGCTGTAATCGAACGGAGCCTATCTGATACCGGGCCACCTCGGAGAGTAACTATGGCCTTACCGCGGTATGGGGCTCTGCCCCCTTACTCTTCCTTTGACCCTAAACTGGCCTTGCCCGGCGAGGGGTCGTACGAACAAGATGAAAGACAGTAACAAAAACCCTAAAACTAAAGATACAACAATGTATACTGCACAGCAGTGGAGGAAAATGCTGGAGCAAGCGAGAACGCAACGTCGGAGGACAAACTCCATTTCTTTATCAGCCGAGAATGAAGCGCAATCCACGTAACACTAATTGGCAGTTACACAATGAAATATTAGACAAAGAGCTACCAGTATTGCCCTCACAAGCCCCCTCATCAGTAGAGGAGCTGGAGGATCTTGTTACTACATTTACATCGGCGCTCTCAAACGCTCTAGGACAGGCTTGTACAGTGCCAAAACCACGCGGTAAACACAGGCCACATTGGTGGTCCTACGATTTGGACTCGCTCCGCAAATCATGCCGGAAACAATTTAACAAGGCCAAGAGCCTCGGCTCTGAGCCTCATTGGCACGAATATAAAGCTAAACTAAGGGCCTACAAAAAAGCTCTGAGACAGGCGAAGAGAACCTCGTGGAGAAATTTCTGCACTGGCGTCGAAAAAGTCGACGACACAGCGAGACTTAGACGAGTCCTCTCGAAAAGTCAAACAGCCATCAGCTATTTGCGAAAACCTGACGGATCCTGCAACAAACCTGGCAGTAAATATACCCATTACTGAGGAAAGGGTAAGGTGGGCAGTTAAGAGCTTTGAACCGTATAAGGCTGCCGGGCCGGACGGGATTATCACCGCGCAACTTATAAACACGTTGGAGACATCAGCTAAATGGCTGACATTTCCCTTCACAGCCTGCCTGGCTCTTAACCACATTCCGGGCTCCTGGAGAAGCGCCACGGTAGTGTTTATCCCTAAGGCTGGGAAGGCATCCCACTACGAGCCAAAAGACTACAGACCGATCAGTCTCTTGTCCTTTGTACTAAAAACCTTTGAGAGGATACTAAGCGACTACCTCTCAACGACTATTGATAGCAACCTTATCTCTAGCTATCAGCATGCATACACCAAGGGTAATCAACAGAAACCGCTCTGCACAGCCTAGTATCTGTCATTGAGAAATCGATGTGTGAAAAGGACTACTGTCTCGTGGCCCTCCTAGACATTGAGGGGGCTTTCAACAATATAAGCCCGGAGGCTATCAACTCCGCTCTAACTAATCTGGGCGTAGATAGACCTCTAACTGGTTTAATTGACCAACTTTTAAGGGGAAGGAAAATAGCTTCTTCACTTGGTACGGTTGAGTTATCACATTCTGTCACAAGGGGAACACCCCAGGGTGGTGTTCTTTCCCCGCTTTTATGGAACCTCACAGTCAACTCGTTGCTACGTGACACAAGCTGGGGCGGAAGATAGTGGCATACGCAGACGATTTAGCTATTGCATTCAGAGGCAAGTTCCCACAAACTCTGTGTGACCTGATGCAAGTAGCACTGCGAGAAGTTTCGACGTGGTCCTCTCGCTGCGAACTTAGTATCAACCCGGGGAAAGTGGAACTTGTCCTCTTCACCAACCGGTACAAAATACCGCCACTAAGCCTACCAGAACTAGATGGCACGCGCCTGGGCTTGTCGGATAAGGCCAAGTTTCTAGGCATAGTTCTGGACAGGAAATTGAATTGGAAGGAGAATGTTCTTCAGCGCCAGAAGAAAGCTTGCATCGCTCTTTACACATGCAAAAGAGCCATTGGCCAAAAATGGGGGCTCAGCAGAAACCTCCAGTTGGGCTGCGGGTACTATTGGACACTCCAGTATTCTGGAATCTTACAGCTTTCTCCCTCTAAGCACAGATCGTTGTGCGACCACTACAGTCGGGTATAGCTGTTTCAAAATAAACATTCCCAGCAGAGAAGACTGGGAGAGGACGGATTGGTGTCCCGAAACAAATGGTAGCACTTCCATATACACCGACGGTTCGAAGTTGGACGGCAGAGTTGGAGGAGGGGTTTATTCAAGGGATTTGGACCTTGAGCTCCCCTTCAGACTACCTGATCATTGTAGCGTCTTCCAGGCGGAAGTCTCGGCAATCCTGGACGCCGCGGCCTGGTTAAGCAAACGTGTTATCGGAGAAGATATCGCTATTTTCAGCGATAGCCAAGCGGCCATCAAATCCCTTGGCTCATACACGTTCAACTCTGAACTGACGCTCAGCTGTCGTCGATCTCTTCATATGGGTCCCGGGACATAGGGACATTGAGGGAAACTGTAAGGCAGACGAGCTTGCCAGGCAGGGCACGACCAAGCAGGTTCTTCAGGATAAAGAGCGCTTAGGTATGCCGTTTGCCACTTGCAAACTAATGCTGAAGGAGCACACACTCCGTCAAGCCGACGAAAGATGGCTGCAATCCCCAGGGTGTCGGATATCAAAACAAACCTGGCCAAAATGGGATCTTAAAACGGTCTAGACGCATTTATGCCTTAACTAGGAGGGAAATCTGCATGTTGATAGGGGTATTAACCGGTCACTGCCTCTATGCATGCAGAAAGGCTACGTGTGCCCTACCGACGATGCTGAAGGAGTTGCAAAGATGATGAGGAGGAGGAAACAGTGGAGCACCTCATCTGCAACTATCCGGCTTTAAGCGGCGCGAGAACGCGCTTTTTGGGAGTTCCGTTCCTGGATAGCCTAAGCCAGATCGCGGAACTGGACATAAAGGACTTGATGGGCTTCATAAAGTCATCTAAGTGGTTCGAGGAGGAGTGTCGGTTTAGGAGTGTCAGTCCCGGGATTCTGCTATGTGGAAAATCCCAACAACTCAGGGATTTTCCATATGGCTGGGTCCCGGGACTGACTTTCCTTGTGTTGGTGGTATCACAACGGGCCTTTCAAAACTGGCCTAAGTGTGCCTCTGCGGCAGCCACTTGAACCTAACCTAACCTATCAGCCCAGAGATCGACAGCGATGGCAACTACGAGTAGATTAGCTCTGGATAATAAGGGGGTAATCCCCAAAGTAAGTACCGGTACAAACACGGTGAAGCCAACAACGGCTGATGCTAAAGCCCTAGTAAGTGCCGGTACCGAAACCAAGTCTTTAACGTCGGTGGCAGTGGTCTCACGACCTGGCCCCAGAGATCCAAATAAGGGAAAGACCGCGATGGCAACTACGGGTCGAAATTTACCCCAAAAGACATCTCCCAGTAGCTCTGAGTACTTGGACAAAAGGCGGCCGCAAGGATCCTGAAGAAATACGAGGGTATTTCACAAGAGGTGCTATCGCCGAATGCTAGAAAGACGGTGGAGATGGCTGAAGCTATCTTACCGAACTCCCAAAGCGATTACGTCCCAAGGAGGTTAATGGTAATCCCTTCAAACGCCAGAGATCGGACGTGGATTTAAAACCTCACCCGAAGCGGCAGCAACACGCCCCCGTAGTGGTAATGCAAAAACTGGTGCACTGTAGAAGGCAGCAGCTGCAAGACTAGGTGAGATCTACCAAGGGGCAAGACTCGAGGTTGTCGACTGGAAGGACATCCCGGCTCGGCCAAGGGCAAGAGCGTGGATTCCTGCAATTCCTGCTGAACCTGAGAGAATTCTCAGGATGCTGAGGATCATGAACCCGTCTCTCCCGACGAAGGACTAGGGTGTCAATCTGGTCGAGGATGCGGTAGGGCCTGATAGGCAAGTGATCTTCACCTTGAATAAGGAGGCACTCGAGCCCCTTAAACGATGCAACGGACGAGTGCACTACGGTATGGGTCAGATCATGATTCACGTATACCGCGGCGATGCACAGCGCGCTGCTATTTCGGCTGCACCGGAGGACTCGGACATCGCAGTGCCGGAAGGGCAGTCGGAGATGTCCGACTCGGAAAGTATCGTATCTGCCACGTCGAATGGCGAAGGAGCAGTGGACAGCTCGGAGATGGGAGACAGCCTGCTGGACGGGGAAGACCTCAACGTCACAGTGATAGCAGCTAGTCCTGAGCGCACCAATGTTGACACTGCCACAGTTAGTAAGATCTCTGCCACGCCAAACCGTGGTCTGAACAAATCGTCATTGAAAGATAAGCCTCCAGACGAGGTGGAACTCGACGATACGGCGGTGGCAGGGAAGTCTGAGCGCTCTCATGTTGGTGGTGATTCAGATAAACCTGCACAAATCTAAAGCAGCCTCGGCTGCTTTAATTAGTCGTCTCTCTAAAGGCGACGTAGATGTGGTTCTTATCCAAGAACCCTGGGTCAACAGCTCAAGGATTTGCGGTTTGGAGACTAATGGTTTTAAGCTTATTCGAGCCAGTGAGGGGGGCAGGGTTAGAGCCTGTATTTTGGTTAAGTCTGAGCTGAATGCCTTTCTCTTGCCCAACTATACCAATGGTGACGTTACAGCTGCCAGTTTAACAGTCGACAGTACCAGTCTGACGATGGCGTCGGTCTATATGCCCTACGACGCTGAAGAACCTCCGCCACAGAGGGAGGTAAAAGACCTGGTGGCAAATTTTTCCATGGGTCATCTTTTTATCGGAACTGACGCCAACGCTCATCACGTCCAGTGGGGAAGCTCCGATATCAATGCTAGAGGAGAGTCGTTGTTTGACTATTTGTTAACAACTAACCTGGTAGTTTGCAACGTGGGTAACGAACCTACGTTCATTACTAAAACCCGTAGGGAAGTCATAGATCTCACTATTTGCAGCGAAGGCGCTTATGAGTGGGTCAGAAAATGGCGCGTTCTCGATGAGCACTCATTCTCCGACCACCGGTACGTAGAAATAGTTCTAGACTTTTCTGTTGAGCAGCCGGTTATGAAACGCAACCCACGTAACACTAACTGGCAACTACACAATGAAATACTATATAGGGACTTACCAGCACTGCCCCCACATGTCCCCTCATCAGTAGGGGAGTTGGAGGATCTGGTAAAGACCTTTACAACGGCGCTCTCGAATGCCTTAGAGCAGGCTTGCCCAGTGCCAAAACCACGCGGTAAACATAGGCCGCATTGGTGGTCCTACGACCTGGACTCGCTCCGAAAATCATGTAGGACACAATTTAATAAGGCCAAGAGCCTTGGCACGGAGACTCAATGGCTCGAATATAAAGATAAACTCCGGGCCTACAAAAAAGCTCTGGGGCAGGCGAAGAGAGTATCGTGGAGAAATTTCTGCACTGGGGTCGAAAATGTCGACGATACAGCGAGACTTAGACGAGTGCTCTCAAAAACTCAAACAGCCACATGCTATTTGCGCAAACCTGACGGATCCTGGACCAGCACGGAGAGGGAAACCCTAGAGCTTCTCTTGAATACGCACTTCCCAGGGAACTTGCATGAGGAACCCGTAGCACCTACAACAAACCTGGCTGTATACATACCCATCACGGAGGAAAAGGTTAGGTGGGCGGTTAAAAGCTTCGAGCCGTTCAAGGCTGCCGGGCCAGACGGGATTATTCCCGCACAACTCATAAACACGCTGGAGACTTCAGCCAAATGGCTGGTATTTCTCTATACAGCCTGCCTTTCTCTTAGCTACATTCCGTGCTCCTGGAGAAGTGCCACGGTAGTGTTTATTCCTAAGGCGGGGAAGGCGTCTCATTACGAGCCCAAGGACTACAGGCCGATGAGTCTCTCATCCTTTGTGCTCAAAACCTTCGAGAGGATAATAAACGACTACCTCTCCTCTACTATTGATAGCAACCTGATCTGTAGCTATCAGCATGCATACACCAAAGGGAAATCTACAAAAACTGCGCTTCACAGCCTAGTTTCTGTTATTGAAAAATCGCTGTATGAGAAGGAGTACTGTTTTGCGGCCTTTTTAGATATTGAAGGAGCCTTTAACAACATAAGCCCTGATGCTATAAACACCGCTTTAACAAGTCTGGGCATAAGCAGGTCTCTTATTGGACTTATTGATCAACTGCTAAGGGGTAGACGAATAGTTTCATCACTGGGCTCGGTTGACTTATCACGCTATGTCACAAGGGGAACGCCTCAGGGTGGTGTTCGCTCCCCACTTCTATGGAACCTCACGGTCACCTCGATTCTGCGAGACACAAGCTCGGGGGCGGGAAGGTAGTGGCATATGCAGACGACTTAGCTATAGTGTACAGGGGCAAATTCCCACAAACCCTGTGCGACTTGATGCAAGTAGCACTGCGACAGGTTTCCTCATGGTGCTCGCGCTGCGGACTAAGCATCAACCCGGGAAAAGTAGAACTGGCTCTCTTTACCAACCGCTATAAGATACCACCGCTAATACTACCAAAACTGAATGACGTGCACCTGAACTTGGCTGACAAAGCCAAGTTCTTGGGCACAGTTCTGGATAGGAAACTAACCTGGAAGGAGAATGTTCTTCAGCGCCAGAAGAAAGCATGTATTGCACTCTACAAGTGCAAAAGAGCCATTGGAAAGAAATGGGGGCTCAGCCCCAAAATATGAAAATGGATCTACACTGCAATCATTCGACCAATCATGCTATATGGAGTTGTGGTATGGTGGCCTGCGCTGAGCAAGGCAACAAACCTTAATCTACTAGGTAAAGTACACAGATCTTGCATGATCTGTATAAGTGGTGCGTTAAGAACAACGCCCAATGAAGCACTCCAGGCCATTCTTGGCATTTTGCCACTCGATCTGGAAGGGCACCGGGTGGCAGCAGCATCGGCTCTGCGTCTAAGGGAAACGTCCGGCTGGGGCGCAAGCACTACTGGACATGCCTGTATTTTGGGATCCTATAGCTTTCTTCCGCTGAGCACAGATCGTTGTGCGACCACAACAGTCGGAGATAGCGGTTTTAAAATCAACATTCCCAGCAGGGAAGAATGGGAGAGCACGGATCGGCGTCCCGCCACTCATGGCGGCACTTCCATTTATACTGATGGCTCGAAGTTAGACGGCAGAGTTGGAGGAGGGGTTTATACAAAGGATCTGAACCTTGAGCTCTCCTTCAGACTACCTGATCACTGCAGTGTCTTCCAGGCTGAAGTTTCAGCTTGGTTAGGCCAACACACTATCGGACAGGACATTTTTATATTCAGCGACAGCCAGGCAGCCATCAAATCCCTTGGCTCTTATTCGTTCAACTCTGAACTGACGCTCAGCTGTGTCGATCTCTACAAGAGATGGCCTAACAGAATCGCGTGAACCTCACATGAGTCCCGGGGCATAGGGACATTGAGGGAAATTGTAGGGCAGACGAACTTGCGAAGCAGGGCACGACCAAGCAGGTTCTTCGGGATAAAGAGCGCTTAGGTATGCCGTTTGCCACATGCAAGCTTATGCTGAAGGAGTACACACTCCGCCAAGCCAACGAAAGATGGCTGCAATCTCCAGGATGCCGGATATCCAAACAAACCTGGCCGAAATGGGATCATAAAAGATCAAGACAAATTTATGCCCTAAGGAGAAGAGAAATCTCCATATTAATAGGCGTATTAACTGGGCACTGCCTCATTGGTAGGCACGCAGAAAAACTAGGTACCGACGATGCTGTAGGAGTTGTAAGGATGATGAGGAGGAGGAAACGGTGGAGCACTTCATCTGCAACTGCCCGGCTTTAAGTGGCGCGAGAATGCGCTTTTTGGGAGTTCCCTTCCTGGTTAGCCTACGCTAGGTCACGGAGCTGGACATAAAGGACCTGATGGCCTTCATCAAGTCATCTAAATGGTTCGAGGAGGAGTAACGGTGTCGGTATAGGAAAGTCAGTCCCGGGATTCTGCTATGTGGAGAATTCCGTTAATACTGGGATTTTCCATATGGCAGGGTCCCGGAACTGACTTTCCTAGTGTTGGTGGTACCACAACGGGCCTTTTAATACTGGCCTAGGTGTACCTCTGCGGCAGCCACTTGAACCTAACCTAACCTATCGAAATATGTCGATGTCCAAATGAAGCGTGGGGCCTTCACCTTTTGTTTGATACCCATATTTTAGGGAATTTTTTAGGTTTTGGGCAATCATATTTTGACCTAAAACTCAGTTATCGATAAATTTATCGAAATATGTCGATGTCCAAGTGAAACCTGGGGCCTTCACCTTTCGTTTGATACCCATATTGTAGGGAAAATTTAAGATTTTCGGGCCACCACATTTTGACCGATAACTCAGTTATCGATCAATTTATCGAAATATATCGAAGCCCAAATGAAACCTGGGGCCTTCCCCTTTCGTTTGATACCCATGTTGTAGGGAAATTTTTAGGTCTTTGGGCAACCACATTTTGACCTAAAACTCAGTTATCGATAAATTTATCGAAATATGTCGATGTCCAAGTGAAACCTGGGGCCTTCACCTTTCGTTTGATACCCATATTTTAGGGAAATTTTAAGGTTTTCGGGCAATCATATTTTGACCGATAACTCAGTTATCGATAACCGATAACCCGTAAGTCCAAATGAAACCTGGGGCCTTCCCCTTTCGGTTGATACCCATATTGTAGGGAAATTTTAAGGTTTTCGGGGAACCACATTTTGACCGATAACTCAGTTATCGAAATATGTCGATGTCCAAATGAAGCCTGGGGCCTTCACCTTTCGTTTGATACCCATATTGTAGGGAATTTTTTAGGTTTTTGGGCAATCATATTTTGACCTAAAACTCAGTTATCGATAAATTTATCGAAATATGTCGATGTCCAAGTGAAACCTGGGGCCTTCACCTTTCGTTTGATACCCATATTGTAGGGAAAATTTAAGATTTTCGGGCCACCACATTTTGACCGATAACTCAGTTATCGATCAATTTATCGAAATATATCGAAGCCCAAATGAAACCTGGGGCCTTCCCCTTTCGTTTGATACCCATATTGTAGGGAAATTTTTAGGTCTTTGGGCAACCACATTTTGACCTAAAACTCAGTTATCGATAAATTTATCGAAATATGTCGATGTCCAAGTGAAACCTGGGGCCTTCACCTTTCGTTTGATACCCATATTTTAGGGAAATTTTAAGGTTTTCGGGCAATCATATTTTGACCGATAACTCAGTTGTCGATAAATTTATCGAAATATGTCGATGTCCAAACGAAGCCTGATTAAGTTACGTTTTTTCATAAACGTAACTATCAAGTATTTGTATTTACATTTAAACTTTTAGCAACTAAAGATCACTCTTGGTCAGGATATAAGAGCTGTATTGAGTTCCTTGAAATGTTCTTTTAAAAGGCTTAGCTATACATTTTTCCCTTTTTCTCAAAATATCCTGCCCAAGATGCGTGTATAACATCCACCCATTAAAACTTACTTTAGAACGGTACAATTTCCTGGCCTTCCCGTTTTTTCCAATTTTAACAAATTTTGTTCTTAAATATGGCTAATAGAAAAACTCGGCGAATTTTCATCATATATTGAACTTTTTTTTCAAATTTTTTCGATCTTTTTAGTACCATAATTCCTTAGAGCATTTTGCTGATCAACTACTATCTCATTGCGCTTTAAATTGTAAAAATCATTATTTTATTTTTTTCTTTTTGTTCTTAAATATGGCTAATAGAAAAACTCGGCGAATTTTCATCATATTCGTTTTAAATTGTAAAAATCATTATTTTATTTTTTTCGGTGTTTATTTTCAAAATCGAAATCATTTCTTTGAGTCGAATTAGAGAATCCCATTTGAATACAATTTGAGAACTATCCTTTCTCATCTTGAGAAAAAGCGTTTTCATATGTAGTTAAACAAAAAAATGCCGTTTTTGTTCAGAACGCTATCATTCCCAAGTGGTTTTTGTGTTGAGAAACAACGAACAAAGGTTTGAGAAGACACTTAGATCTCAACTTGAGAACTAAAGTAACTCAAGCCTAAATGTTTGTTGGGACGGCTCAGATGTCATAAAACACTCTATGTTTGGATTAGGGCAACTGTCGAAAGAGGCAGCTGAAGCCAATAACAAAAATATCAAAGACTTTCGGCGATGCCACACCAGAAAAATTACTCGAAAACTGACAAACGAAGATTTGATAAACCGAATTCTTCTGCAATCGGACCCATACATTTCAAACATGCGGCAATTCTAACCATTGCTAACACTTCTGCGTTAACTAAAGAAATTACAAATTTATTACAACTCTCATAAAAGGCAAAACTTTCTCTAATAAATAACCCCAAATTAACTAGAAATATCCATAAATTAATATTGTTTTATTCGGGCTATAGACTCTATTAAAGTAAATGCCTTGGAAATTTCACTCTAAAAGGGCTGTTTACATTGATCAATTTTGGAATCATTTTTCGTTGCATGTATTGTTGATTCCAAATTAAATTGACTACCCGTCAAGGCGAATTCATACAGGTGTGTTCGAGCGAATTCAGATCTACACACACGCACACACTCCTTGTAACTCAAAATGTCAGACAAAGCAACGATTCGATTTTCAAGGAAGAAGAAGAAACCATATGGTGGGAAGATGCCACCTGTAATGAATTCGCCTTGCTACCCGCCCAGCAAACCAGCTTCGGAGCGCTCTTAAATCTGAGCTCTAATATGAGCCTTTTTATGAGTTTTTTCAGAACATGCCCATAATTATGATCGTTATGTGAGCTTTTATGAGCGTGTACATAAATATGATTGAAATATGTGTGCCCCTATAAATACCTTTTACTTTCATTATTTGGATTCAAGTACGTTATGATTTTTCTTTTTGAAATAAGTTTTTGTAAGAAAATAAATAATGAACAATATTTGAATGTTAGATATGCAATGAATGTTTACCTATTTGTTTCTACATATTTAAAAGGAAAATTTAAAGTGCAAGGGATAGGAAAAGGGAATGGGAGAAGTCATGAGAAAGGAAAGGAAAAATTAAAATTGGAAAGAAATTAATAAAAATTAAGAAGAAAAGGAAGCTCTTAATTCGTACAAAAAATCATTCGAAAAAGACTCTTTCATGCGCTCTTTTCAGAGCTCATAAAACTATTCGAAAAAGAATCTTTTATGCATAAGACTGAGAGCTCATTTATGAATGACCAGTTTCATAGGAAAAGCCACTCAAATACGAGCATTTTATGACTGTTTATGATTGTTTTATGAACTCATTATGAATGTGAGCGCTCAGATGAAAGAGTCCCATATGCGCTCATTTAGAGCTCTTATGGTTTGCTGGGCGTTTACATTTATCAATTTTTTTGAAAACTATTTGACGATTGTTTATGTCATTGAAAAAAAATTAAATAAAAATAGAAAAAACCATGGTATAAAAAAGAAGGTAAAGCCGCTGTCAAAAATTCGTTGTCAATCAAGCTTCACTTTTGATTAAAAAGGAGTTTTCTGTCATTTCCTTTGATGTCAACAGATAGCATAGCGTTGCCCAATCACATATATTTAAAAAAGGGTATTTTGAAAAAATAAATTGGGCATTTTCAAATAAAATTTGTTTGTTTACTGATTTTTTAAGTTTATTTGTTTGATGGTACTCATAGAATTTTTTCCAAGCCGAAACGATTCAGAAAGCTCAAGTAGAGGGGTTTAGTTATTGAAGCATAGTTCTTCGCTTTATATCTTCATTTTTAAATTGATTTTAAAATAAGGCTGATTTACATGGGCTTATTTGCTATTGGATTTTTGTCGTTTCACCGTATAAATAGCAATTCAAATTGCTGGTTGATGTTCTCGTCGATTTTGGTCGAAGCGCTATTATCACGGTACAACGACAAAAATCTAATAGCAAATCGAGCAGTGTAAATCAGCTTTAAAGGTTAAAGAATGGACACAAAACACAGCCTTTTAGCTATTTCAGGAATTTTTATTAACTCGTACAAAAATTTACATTTTTATACCCAGCGTACTAGTAATAGTACAAAATAATCGAGATAGATATAGAGTTCCATATATGAAAGTTCTTGGGTTGAAAACAGAAGTTTATCAAGGCATGTCCGTCCGTCCGTCTGTGTACACGATAACTTGAGTAAAAATTGAGATATTTGCCTGAAATTTTGTATGTATACAGGTTACTTTCTGGCCAAGGTAGGTTGCTATTGAAAATGGGCGAAATCGGATGAAACCACGCCCCCTTTTTCGATATCGAAAATTTCGAAAAATCACCTAAATAGACATAATTCGGTAACGGAAACGGCTAACATGATATAGTTTGGTAGGATGAATCCCCTATACAGACCTGTTAATAATTGATTAGTAATCGGTAATCATTAGCAGTTTCATTGATTATTTTTTGAGAAGCCACCTAATGATTGATTACCAATTACTTTCACTTTTTAACAAGGACTGAAACCGAAACCGAAACCGTAACCGTAACCGATTAAAACCGATTCATTTTTCAAAACCGAAACCGAAACCGTAACCGTTATTTTGATCTGAAGAAGAACGAAACCGAAACCGTTTCAAAAGCCGGAACCGGTTCCAAACGGTTTTGAATTTTTTTAATGTACCACTTCTTTTACTGGGCACTTAGGTATTTTCTTTTACAAACAGGTACACTGAAAACTTTCATGGAAGACTGTCGAGCAAGGTTACAAAGACACGTTTTGACCTCAGTAAAAATTCTGAAAAGGGAAGTTTGACTATAGTTAAATGAAGCGATCAGAAAAAGTTTACGAGATCCGAAAAAGAAATGTTCAGGCTTGTCTCAGAAAGCACCACTCATATTAATGTTTTTGACGATTTTAACATTTAATTTAGCTTCCATTCTAATATTTTTCTTATAAAACAGTAGAGTTAATTGTAGGAATTCGTTTTGCAGAAATTTCATCCATGCATAGCGTTAATAAAATGTATTATTATATTGGAGAAATTTCATCATGGCCGCAGGAGAAAAGTTTGAAAAATACAGACCTATTTCGAAGCTACATAGGTACTTGATTATTTTAGTAGTAAAATTTTGTTTTGTTCGTGTTTTTATTTGGGAACCGAAACCGGACCGGAACGAAACCGAAACCGAAATAAATGTTGAAGAACGAAACCGGAACCGAAACCGAGACACGTTGCAAAACCGAAACCGAAACCGGAACGTTATTTTAATCGGGATCAGACCTTGCTTTTTAATGATAATTTTTTAACTGATTAAAAAAAATAAAAAAAAATAAAAAATTAAAAAATAATAAAAAATAATAATAATAATTTATTTTTGTTATTGTTGTAGAGAAATATCTATATACATAAATATTCGCTTGCACAAACATACAAATGTATAGAAGCAAGAAGTTCTTTTATATAAATGCATGTACATAAATATCCCTGGAGGAAAAATCTCGAGATCTTTCGTACTAGTTCGTCATCAAGTGGTCGAACTACAACCTAAACAGAAGACTGGCGCCTTTGCACATTTAGTCTATTATTTATAAAAAAATAATTAAAAAAATATAAAAAAATTAAAAAAAAATAAAATAAAAATAAAAAAAAAAATAAAAAAATAAAAAAAAATAATCAAAAGTAATCAAAAATTTTTTGATTATTATTGATTTTTTCTTGATTTTTTATTTTTTTTTTAATTTTATTTTTTATTTTTTCTAATCGTTATCAATTATACCAACAGGTCATCATAACCTCTAACGAGATTTTTAGGCGACCTTCTCTTTCCAACTTGTGGTGTGTTGCTTTTTTAGTTTTTCCTACAAGTTGGCGGGACCTACAGTTTTTTGCCGACTCCGAACGGCACTTGCAAAGCAAATGAATTTTTTGCTGAGAAGCTTCTCATGGCAGAAATACACCCGGAGAGTTTGCCAAACTACTGCCGAGGGACGACCCCGTTTTTAGAAAAAATCTTTTTCTAAATAATTTTTGATGTTACTTTTGCCGAGCATCGAACCGCCACGACTTGGTGTAGAAGGCCGAACACTTAACCGCTACACCACGCCAGCCGCAATTAGTAATTGCTTTTTCTTAAAAGCAATTAAAATAATCATTAATAGGGAGTTTACCTGATGTAATTGGACGAAATCGCTTCCCAACCACACCCACTACCGAAATGGAAAATTTCGAAAATCATATGAAAACTACCGCTGGGTATTTAATGTTCGGTTTACCCGATATTAGACTTCCTTACTTGTTTTTAAATTTATTTATTCAAGTGGCCCTTTATTTAGTGATTTTGTGGTGGTTGTTTTGCAAAAAAAACTATTGGTGGTTGTTATTGTTGTAGCGCGCTTAATCTCAGCAAACATTTAGGTTAGAGAACGATTAGAAGACGATTCGAATTCTAATGACCTTCTCTAGGGTAGAGGGTCAGAGAGTGATTAAAGAAACTGTCGAGAACTATAACTTTGTTGACAAAAAGGGGACTTAGTTCTCGATATAGAGAAAAAGGTTAGATTTCTAATCAAAATCTAATGTATTTCTCTAATGCGATTCAAATATGCTCGAATTTGCGTTAGTTCTCTAATTGTTCAAGAGTCGAAAACTAGTGTAGTTTTCCAACAATTTTCGCGACTCGAGAACTACACCATTTTCTAATGTGCAAAACTAAAATTTCTCTAACGCTAGATTTTATTTGCTGGGATAGCGATTTTGTTGTTGGTTGGTGTTGTGTCAACAGGCCTTTACAATATACATACGAGGCGGTCCCGCTAGTTGTTGTTGTTGCTGGTTATTGCAGTGGGCCTATAACAGCCCCTGCTGTTTTCAAGGCTGGTTGTTGTGTTTGTTGCGCTCTTGCTGCTAAAGCTTTTAGTTACTCTAGTTAACCCGTATAATCCCAACTTTTTTCTAGAAAATTTTTAAAGGAAAGAAAGCAATTGCGGTTAGCTATGAGACACCAGTAACCAGGCGCTATAGGCCTTTAATTCATATCTCTCGTAGTTTTCGAGAAAATAGCCGCCCCAAAAATGGGGCGCTGGCCGCATCAGGGAGCACTAAAAATGTACTATGTAGTTCAGTTAATATGAGCTGTGATTTCAGTTTTATTAAGGAAAATTATAAATTTAGTTCAGATTCCACTTTTTAATTGATTGAATTAAAATAAATATATATAAAATTATGAATGGAAAGCTTCAAAACAGTTTGTGTGACATCCAACATCACATTTTCGACACTCTTTAGTGGTATTTTTATGGCACATTGCACATTTTATTTGAGTTGCATTTGAAATTATTATGTCGCCTTGACCATCAAGCCGAACTCCGTCTGGAACTCTACGTCTTTTGCAACGAGGCTTCAAGGGACGCCCCATGGTACGTGGAAGGGAGTATTTTCCTAAGGAAAGAAGTAATTATGGCAAATAGAAACATGAATAATGAATATATTTACCAAGATATGTAGTAGTTATTACTATGATAAATGCAAGATAGTCTAAAGAACGATTCTCTTGACCATCTAGAGACAGTTTATAAAGCTGAAACGCATTGTTTATGAATACGTTCAAAGGCCACATCAACAGCTGCCAGTACCACTTTTTACGATTGATGCTAATTCGATAACATCCCACATTCTGATCTAGTCGGTCAGTACCGCCCATATATCTATTGTACTGCTGGATACATAATGGTTGTGGAATAGCTATCTTTTTCTTTTGACTGCTTGACCATCGTTGAGCCGATCCCATGTGATTTTCAGGAGGGCAAATGTAAACAGAGGCATTTATAATATCTTCTTCATTCTCCAATATATCGACTATATCAGCAACTGTTAATCAGCTGTTATATCAGCCTGTTTGAGATATGGAATTTCCGTAAAATATAAAAAAGCAGAAAAAAAGAAATCGGACAGAAAAAATGTGTCATACATTTACTAAAAATTAACAATTGTGAACAAAAAGTTTACGAAAAACCATGGGGGCATATGTGCTTAGCGCCCCAAAAATGGGGCGTCGCAAAATATCTCTCGAAAAACGTCACATAAGCAATAAAAACCACTTTTGACTTTACTTTTCCACTCAACAAAGATAAATTCATAAACTTTAACAAAAAAATATCACAACTTGAAGATATGACAACACAAACTTACTTATTATTTCGCGACATCGTAAATTGTACAAAACACCAAATTTCTTTCACACGTTTGCCAAATAAAGTGAGGTTATGATGAAAACAAAACACATGGTAGTGTTGCCTCACAATCTAAAAATATGTAGCTAAAGGATTTTGTGATAACAGACAATTACGTTTTTTAATAACTCAAATAAACTAAGCGTTTTAAAAATGGGGCGCTGGGATTATATGGGTTAAGCTGGAATTATTGGTGATGTTTGTCGTAACGCTGTAGTCGTATCCCTAACGCAACCCTATGCGATACATTTTTATCGGTTATTGGTGCTGTAACCGTAAACAGCTGATTGACTGCAAAAACTCAGCTATGAACACAATCTTAATTAATATTTTCTTATAAAATGTGAAATGATAACTCACCAAATAGCAAAAACCAATAAATTCGAAAAATTAATGCAAAACAAATAAATTAAATGAACAAAAAAGGTAATCAGCTGTTTACGTTACCGCGGAAAACCAATTGGTTGGCTACGATCCGGTTACGACCTTAGCGTTACGATAAGGCACCAATAATCGATTGCATTAAATTCCATAAGGTTGGTCGAATCAGCTGATTGGATACGACTACAGCGTTACGACAAACATCACCAATAATTCCAGCTTTAGTTGGTATTGTTCAGCGGGCTGATTTTGTTGTTGCTACGCATTTGCAGTTGTTGTAGCACGTTTTTGGCTCGCGCAGTTGTTCCAGCGCGTTTGTGCTGCAGCTCTGTTTTTGTTGGCGCTATTGCAGTTGCAAGCGTTGTAGTTGCAGCAAGTGCTGTTGCTGTGGTTACCACTATTTTTGGCTGTTGGTGCAGTGCGTCTTTAAGACTGCGTTTTTTCGCAGTTGTTGTTGTCCGCGCTGGTGTCGCAAGGTTTTTGCTTGTCCTTTGTTATTGCTACAGCGCTTCGTGTTTGGGGTTGCACGGCTGATGTTGCTGCTACTGGTATTGTAGGCGGTCTGTTGAATTATTATTGTTTTCTATTTATTTCAATTTATTTGCTTTTTTAAATTTTTTTGTTTTTCCACAAGCAGAAAAAAATTGTTTTGAAAAATCTTTTGTCAATATTTATTTGTATATGACTGAAAATGGAGGATTTTCGACACGAATAATTGGTAGCATGAAATTTCATGATCTCCTTAAATGTCAGGTGGTCAGCAACAACAACGAATTTTTGACAGTGGCATTGCCTTCTTATTTGTACTATGGAAAAAACTATTCTCATAAAATTTTTTTTTTTCAATGCACGTCTTTCTGAACACCGCACCCAGAACTGCCACGGGTTTACAGGCAGGCACTCAACAACATCCACATAGAGATGGTGATCACCTTTATTAGCTCCCGCCCGACGAATGCCGTCCTGCAACAACAAGCCTATTGGTAGCTGCGTAGGAACACCATCTTCCGAGAGTGTCCAGACACACTCGTTTAACTCTGATTTTCGTAAGGTAACAAATGAAGCCCTCACTTATCGAGAACCAACCCCGAAGTGCAAAATGTTTGCCCCGCATGTGGCTTTTCTCACGACACTAACCATTGTTTCACCTGCTCCTCTGAGCATACTCTTCTAACACCAATCTCACTTTGGTCAAACCATAATGAAGGTTATGGTTTCCTTCCAATCCCGTTAGAAGAGATTGATGACAATTTAGACCAATAGGCGTTACGTCTGGGAAGGGTATGTTCGTTACAACAAGAACAACGGAAATATATACCTAGTAAAGCCGATAAAAAATTTTGGTTAGATGGGACGGAATGCACAGGTTTTGCTGTAGATTTTGGTGTTGAAAAGAAAAAGAAACGCCAATTAAAAAGAGAAAAAATTAATTTTTAATTTTTTATTTACAAATTTTTTTATAAAAATCTGACAAATATTTATATCCCTCAATTCGTAAAGAAACCCAGGGTTGTACAGAAGTTGAACTATAGGGTTGTTTATTGGGCTGCTCTAGCTTACGCCAGATTGAGATATTTCACAAAATAGTGTTTAACGAACACTTTTTTTGCTCTAGGTTGCTCTATCTTTTGTTTCATGAGTACACTCAAAACAAAACTACCCAGTGGGAAAGTAGGCAATGCATTACACTCAGAAAAAAACCCCATTCTAAAAATAAGCCCGACTGGAATTAATTTTACCCTTTTTAATTCTTAAAATTTTAAGAATGATTCGGTCTTAAATATTCTTAAAATAAGATTTTTCCATTCTTGATTATAGGAATCAAGACGAAAGAGTCTTAATATAAGAATAAGCTTCTCATATTAAGAGGAAATGAGCTTAAAAAGAAACGAAGTCGTACTCATATCAAGAACATAATAAATATTCTTGATATAAGTTTCCAAACTTCTTAAATACTGCCTTCATATGTATGAGGTGAGGAGTTGCTATAGCAACAGCTTGCTTTTTTGCGAATTTCTCTTTTGATGTTGCTCAAGTAGCGGCATTGGTACATATAAACACCCACCTAAAAATTGTGTGAGTAGTGTTGTTCCGATACTAGTGAGTATGAGTATGTACCCGAGTACCAGGTTCAAGTACCAAGTACTTTTGGTAGTCAAGTACCTCGTTCAAGTATATTCATTAGAATCGATTATCTGGGCCGAGTAAGTATCGAGTATCAGTCAGCTATCGTTTCCCGCATTTTGTAGCTTCTTCTGTGACAATGCCCGCAAATTTTTTGTTTTAAGATTTTTTATCAATTCTGCGTTCCAGTACAAAACTGCTACCAAATTAAGGATTTTCGGTTCCAGTAAAAAATTAAAGCTTAAAAAGTTCCTCATGCTTTTAATCTTAATAAATACTAATTTTGGGTGTGGCGTTTGTGACTGGGTGTGAAAATCGCGTGACGTCATATATGCACGACCCCTAATATACTTTAAACTTTCATATTTATATAATATTATTGCCTAAAGAAGAATTTACCAAATTCGAATATTGCTAAAATTTTGAAAAAATAGTATTAAAACGGGTTTCAAAAATTTTCTTTTGCGGGTTTTGTTTGTAACTGTCGATAACTCAGTTATCGATAAATTTATCGAAATATATCGAGGTCCAAATGAAACTTGGGGCCGTCCCCTTTCGTTTGATACCCTTATTGTAGCTGTCTGGATGTGAAATTTGAAGAAAATCCGTCTTGCCATTCTCACGTGATTGAGGAACAAAAAGCGTGAACATCCAAACATCGCTACATTCAGATTTATAATATTATTAAGATTAAAAATGCATATCATATAAATAGGCAGATCCTTTATTGAAATCCTTTTTTTCGTAGTGTATATAGTTATTACTTATTATATTTATATCTATTCTTTCAAATAAATAATTTGTTTATTAAAACCAAAAGTTTTCATAATATATACAGGATAAGTTACTTTTTTGGTATCGAGTACATGCCTCCAAAATTTAAATGAGTGCGGGTATCGAGTACGAGGCGGTATCGGAACAACACTATGTGTGAGCAAATTTTTGGTGGGTATATGACGCTTGGGCTTTTGTTGGTATGATCCCAACAAACACAGAAAAATGTATTCTCCAACGTAATTCCTCAACTTGCGCGGTATTTGAGATGAAGTTGAATTAGAGAATTGCCTTTGAGGTGAAGTTAAAAATTAATGCATTCTAAACTTGAGAATCAGCGAAATTCCCATATTAAAAAAGTTTCTTTGAAGTTTAGAACACTATAATCCCGCTATTGAGGTCATAGTGTACCAATACAAGTGTAAACTCTTCTGCATAGACGTCAAAATTCCAAAATGAGTTTAACACCTGTTCATCAGAGTTGTTTTTTTGGAAAAAGAGCATCATTTTGCGCCGATTTGCATTCGATTTGGTATAAAAAATTAGTAGTAGGTTGCATAAAAAAGTAGTTCGCTAAAACTTAGAAATTTGATTTTTTTAACATAAATAACAGCGAGTTCTATAAAATTATTAGTTAGAATAACTCTTTCGAGTCTGCTCACTATTTTCTATTAAACAAATAACAAACAACTGCTAATAATTAGCTTCAAACCCCAAAATTTGGTATTTGTTTCCTTTAGGGGTCAACTCCTAATAAATTAGCTAGAATTATGGAAGATAGCTCAAAATACGGGTTTTGGCCTGAGGATCTCGAATCCGGAAGCGCTTTTTAATTTTTTTTGGGTTTAACAAAATTCATACATCTTTTCATGCATGGAAAAAGGTAATGCATTGCCTACTTTCCCACTGGGCCAGATCACAAATTTCTGCTCTAGCTTTTTTTATGGAGTAAGTTAGAGCAGAGAAGCAATTGTCAGTCAGGAAAAATTAAATTTTTGAAAACTTCAAAAAAATTAGTTTGCAAGAAAATCAATGTTTTTTGTATACGTGAATTTGCATTAATTTTGAAGATTTAAACAAAAAAACCAAATAAAAAGAAACTATCGAGATTCAAGTGTTTCATGGCATTTCTGTAGCCCGATTCCCTAACTTTTAACCACTCGCCAAGCGTTTAGGTTTTCGCCAGGGTTTGGCGTTTGTTCTTAACGAAACTGCGATTCTCTAACTTGCCTTTAACGCACTTCCATACTTTCAATATTTCGCACCAAATAAAGCGCCACAAACTTAAAAGACATTTTTATTTCAATTCTAATTTATTATTTTCTATTAAACACTTTTCAACACCATCAAATTAATTCGCGATAACTAGCTACAATAAAAGTGTTAGCGAAAACAGCTGATCGAGTTTATCGACTTTTAGTGTAGTTAACACTTAGAGAATAGGGAAAAGCGATAAAAATGGCGTTAAACAGAATTAACGCTAACACTTGGCGATAAAATAGTTAGGGAATCGACCTACTGCTCTGAGTTGCTCTATTTTTTGTATTTTGACAGCTGCCCTGCTCTACTCTGCTCTAACCTGCTCTGAGCTTCTTTTTGGTCAGTAAACAAATCTTATAAGAGGTTTGTTTCCCTACAAGACGGGCTGATATTTTTACTAACACACTCACATTTTAAATTGTCAATGTTGATAATTTTTTGACAAAATACTGACAATTGTCATAGATGACTGTCACATGACACATAAAACGATTGTAACATATGGTGCATTTTCATTTATTGTCAAAACTTACAGAATTTTGTACGTTGTTCATTATTTTCAAAATATATTTAAAAAAGACGAAGCGGTAAAAAATTTGGCTGGAAAAAGAGAAAATCTTTTACGGTCTGGGAATACAGATAACGTTGGAACCTTCGAAGAAATACGTACAATTGGTTTGCTTGGTGGTCAAAAATTGTTTTTATTGATGTAATGCCCGGTATGAAAATTTAATCAAACTAATTTAATTTAATTTTAATTAATGTATGCATTTATTTGTAGGGGTTGTTTGCTAAGGGAGTGCAAAACCGCCATGCCCGCAATTCTTATAGGAAAATTAACCGGCTTTTCCAGCCAAAGTGGTGTTTTATGATGTATGAAAAGTGGTTCAAATTCATCTAAGACAGAACGACAGTGACGATATAACGTTGAGCCGCGGATGCCCAAACTGCCCATTTCGTCGAGCACTTTCAGATCAGCTTTTAAACGAAGCTTCTCACAAGGGACTATGTCACGTATCTATGCGTAGCGCTTCAGCACGTTGCTCATCAGCTAATGCTTCCATTTCGTTACCCCAAAATTCTTGCAAAGTTGGCGCTAGAATCTAATTTATATTCTTGCATTTTTATAATATTAAGTTTTTAAGTTGTATTTGATTTATTTATGTACATACAATGTACATAAAATTTTCAATAAATATGGACCCATTTTATTTGACTAGAGTTCGCCCAGTGGTCGAAATTCAACCACAAAACCTTATTTTATTTTCCTACCTTTTTGATATTTCTTAAATTTTCCTTCTTTCCCATATTTTGTATATTTTTGGTTTCTATACATTCCTATTCATTTTGCCTTTTCCTCCCTCTTTACACCATTCAGTAATATAGTTTCAATGTTGATAACTATTTATTCTTCTTAGGTTGTCTTCATACGTATTTCTTTCCTTTCCTTTCCTTAGCATTCATTTGCTTTTATTTCCTTTCATTTCCTCTCCTTTCATTTCAATTTATTTCTTTTGCTTTTCTTCCCTTCTCTTCCCTTTTATTTCCTTTCCTTATATTCTCCCTTCTTTTCCTTTTCCTTTTCTCTTCTTTCCTTTTCTCTTCTTTCATTTCGTTTTATTTCCCTTCTTTCTTTCTTTCTTTTCTATTCTCCTTTGTACTTTTCTTTTATTTTTCTTTTCGTTTCTTTTATATTCTTACCTGATCCTTCTTTCCATTTCCATTACAGTCCTTTCTTCCTTTTATTTTCTTTTTCTTTCCTTTCCTTTCGTTTCCGTTGCTTTAGTTTCCTTTCATTTTATTCATTTTTTTTTTCATTTCCTTTCCTGTCATTTCGTTTCCTTACCTTTCCTTTTCTTACCTTTCCTTTCCTACCGTTTCCTTATTTGCTTTTGTTCCTTTCCGCAACTCCTTTGCTTTTCTTTTTCTTTCATTCATTTCCTTAAATTATTTTTTTTAGCTTTTCTTTACCTTTCTTTCCTTTATTTTTCTTTCTTTTTATTTTCATTTATTTTCCATACCTTCTTCCTCGCTACCTTTTCTTTCCCTTCTTTTTTTCTTCTTTCCTTTCTTTGTCTTTCTCCTTTTGCTTCTCTTTTCCACTGCTTTACCTACATTACATTTCATTTCTTCCCTTCCTTTTTTCTTTTCCATTCCTTTCCTTTCCCTTTGATTTTTCTGTCATACTTTCCGTTCCTTACCTTAACATACCTTAATTTTCCTTTTATCCATCCCTTTCCTTTCCTATTATTTTCTTAATTTAATATTTTATTTATTTTATTTTGTTTCATTTTTATTTATGTATTTTATATTATTCCCTTTCCTTTCATTTCCAACAAATTTTATTTTTTTACTTTCAATCACTTTTCTATTTCTGATTTTACTTTTTTTTTAATTTTATCAATTTTCCATTTTATTCTATTTCACTAAGTCTAGGCACGAAGGGCCTTGTGCATGATCTAGCTTATTTGTGCTTTTTTTTTTTAAAGCTTTTGCTTCTCTGAATCCCCACGCACAGATTTTGTTTTTGTAAACACTGTTTGTACCTAAGCTCAATAAAGTTGACGCGCTGGCTCATGTTATCTTATTGCTGCCAACAAAACAACTCACCCTACTGCAATGAATGCATACACAACAATGCAAGTGGTCATACCTACATACACCCATAACAGCGGCTCTATAAAGCGAATGCGTGTATAGCACTTGTAGTGGTGTGATTTTCAAATCATATTATAATTAATTTTTTTAAATTTTTGGTTTGTTGTCGAACACCCTGCTCGGCGAGACATATCTATACATACCAAATTTTATCTGCCAACTGTGCAAACGTTTTTTCGATGTGCGAGCTTTTTTTGCGCAATAATTTTTTTTCGGTTAACAATAAAAAAAAAAAGACCCCTATTTTTTTATTTTACGAAATTCGAATTATTTTCGAAGTTATGGGTATTCGAAATTTTTCAAAGGCCTTTGGATTTTATTTATTTACTCGCGATCGGTTTAACCGATTTTGCTCATATTTGGTACAGTTAAAGAGGATGAATACGTCTCCTCAGTTTTTTTTTTTTTACAATAAATAATTAAAAAAAAAAAAAAAGTTATTAGCAATTGTTTTAAACAACTAAAAAAAAAAACTTCTCAATCGCTTTCAATTGTGTTACTAGTCTTATTTTATTGTGTAATTCATAACAAAAAATAATCTAAAAAAAAAAGTGTTAGTTTGCCCTATGCTGGCCTTACAAGCGCATCAAAATCAATGTTTTTCATACGGATAGCTTTAGGTAGGTGTCATGTTGAGTGCGAAAACCCCAAAATGTATGTATGTATGTATTTGTGGTTTGCATTCAGGCCAATATGATTATGGTTGGATAGTAGGTAGGTACTTATTTCGAAGCATGCTCATTTAGGACAGAGTTCTATTGATGGGAATGCAGGAATGTCACGGATTGACGTTAATTACAGAGTATAGCTATGGGGATCTCAGTTTTTTAATAATACCTGACAATACCTACTTACAAAAAATTAATAAGCGCTATTTGTTTTGTTTTAATTTAAAAAAAAAAAAAAAAACTAATGGCGGCGATATACCAACAGGTTATCATAACCTCTAACGAGATTTTTAGCCGAGCTTCTCTTTCCAACTTGTGGTGTGTTGCTTTTGAGTTTTTTCCTACAAGTTGGCGGGACCTACAGTTTTTTGCCGACTCCGAACGGCACTTGCAAAGCAAATGAATTTTTTGCTGAGAAGCTTCTCATGGCAGAAATACACCCGGAGAGTTTGCCAAACTACTGCCGAGGGGCGACCCCGTTTAGAAAAATTCTTTTTCTAAATAATTTTTGGTGTTACTTTTGTCGGGCATCGAACCGCCACGACTTGGTGTAGAAGGTCGAACACTTAACCGCTACACCACGGCGGCCGCCGTTTTAATTTAATATCTATATATTTCTTATGTTTTATATTTCGTACATATTTTTCATGAAAACTTAAACTAATTTTTATTAAGCCTCTTTTTAAAAACACTTTCTTTTACAAATTTGGCTGAACTTGAATATAGTTTACATGCTAATGATCCACTTAGTGGTATCTTGATTCTAGGATATTGCTATGCGCATTGTGCTCTTCTGTTGTGGAGTAGCTAAACTCAATTTTTTTAAAAAACGTTATTGCCCATTCGTATAAGAGTTTTGGTGTTGTTATATGCCTGGTTTGTAAAGCCGACCTGTAGGCATGTCTTTTAACGGTGCCGCCAATTCCATCACATGCACCTTTACCATGGGAGGTAGCGAAAAAATTCCATTCAGCCTCGACACCGAAATCTTCTTTATGTTTGGTTAAATTAATCAAATTATACTTATTCTTATATTGCGAGGCAGCGCCATCAGAGAAATAATATATTTTTTTAATATTTTGTGGTCCAAATTTTGTTTTTAATTGATTGATCAATTTTGTGTTGAAATAATGCACTGCATTTGCATCGTGAAGTAGGTGATCAGAAATAACTACGAAGTTAATGTTTTTGAACATATTATTTTCCCGGAAGTATATAACGAATGGATGTATTGTAGCCTGCACATTCGCCCAATGTTGGGATTGTATGGCATCCTGTACTTGGCAAGTATATTTTTCAGAAAAATCCAATGCAATTAAAAACTCTCCCTTCTTTAGTGAATTTTTCGTGTGAGCGAAATAATCATTTTGGACCTTGGTTAAAAAATCATGTTTCACAACTGCAGGCAGATCATCTATGAGGACCTTAAGAAACTCTTCTGTGGGCAAAGATCGAAGCATTAATTCACACCTACCAAAAATAAAATTTTTAATAGTAATTTAGATAAATAAACTAATAAAAACAAATTTAGTGATAAAAAACGAACCTATCGGTACTTGACCATTCTTTGAACTCTATCAATGATACATTATTGGCTTCTAATATTCGCTTGAGTTTGTTGAAAATCACAATGGGTCCGGGACAGGAGCCACAATTTGAAAAATGGCAATCTAGTTCAGCAGTCTCGCAGAGCATCTCTTTAAAAGAATCACGATATTTTGTATCAAATCTGAAACCTTTCTCTTGTAGTTCTTGTTTGATGCCAACGAATTTTAACCTCATATTTTCGTGTATTTTACACACGCACACATTATGTGTTCCGGACGGTCCTGCTAAGATGCATTCACGAGGTCGACGTCGTACAAATGATGACAATGACACTTGAAATTCTGGATACTTTTCTTGGTAATTCTTGTGCAAGTCGCTGAGATTAAGCAGAAGTAATCTTTTCTGTACCTGGATTCGCTCACCATTTCTTACAATAGATATGTAGTCCTTTCTCCCTGGCATTATTCGGCAATTATCCTTCGAATAGTAGAATTCCTCAATTTTTTCTAATATATTTGTTGGCAACTTCCGGCCAACTTTTGGAATAGGTTGAGATCCGTATCCGCAGCTGAAACGTAATTTTCTAGCATTCAATGCCATCCTTCGGGTGACACCAAGATCGTTCATCATCTTCTGAATACTCCATTCTAAAGGAACCGTAGTCAAAAGTCCAATTTTTTCGTTACGGGAACTTTTTTCGTCTAAAGATTTTTTAAGATCCTTTGTCCAACTTGCCTCTGCAGAGTTAACCAAATCTGTAGAAGGCCGCTTTTTAGTTGAAGAACTTTGTGGATTTTGGAAATTTGGGTCATTCCCTTCAAGGCTCTCATCGTCGCTGTCACTTTCGGAATATTCTCTTGTTGCGACTACTTTTTCCGGTTTGTTTTCTCCTGCCCTTATACGTTGCAAGGATTCTTGAAAATTGTCCATAGGCATTCGATAGATATGGACTCGACATGATCTGCACATGAACTGTCCAACAAAATCAGCAAACTTAGTATTCCAATTTACACTCACTGGTGCAATATTCTTCGATACACATTTGTGGTTTTTTTTTATTAAGAGGATTACAACAGGAATTAGCTCTCGGCATATTGTACTTCGTCTGGTGCTCTACTTATTTGTTCTAAAAAATTTTAGTATAACAACGCGTTTAAATATCCTTTATCCAAGGTCACACTAAGCTAACTTGTTAAAAGTAGGTAATGCTCTATTAACAAAAAAAACGGAAATGCGGATGCAGCTCTATGCATCCCAATAGTATAATATAATAAATAGAACGCTGTCCTAAATGGGCATCCTTCAAAATAAGTACCTGCCAGAGAACATAAGTACCTACCTACTATCCAACCACAATCATATTGGCCTGAATGCAAACCACAAATACATACATACATACATACATTTTGGGGTTTTCACACTCAACATGACACCTACCTAAAGCTATCCGTATGAAAAACATGGATTTTGAGGCGCTTGTAAGGCCAGCATAGGTACGGTGACCATCCGTTCTGTTTTTGGCAGAACAGTTCTGTTTTTAAGGAGCTTGTTCTGCGTTTTTTTTTTCTAAGGAAAATAACAGAAATGTTCTGTTTTTAAGCAAATGTTCTGTTTTTGTTCTGCTTTTTTGTGCCGGCAACCTTTTCTAACAAATGTAATGAGTAGCTCTGTAAAGTTAGTTTGCTCAATAATTTCAAAACTTTAAAATCTTTCAAAATAATTTAGTTTATGTTTAACGCGGTTAAGTGCTTCAGCGAAATCAAAAATTGATTGTTAAAATTGTTTGTTCAAATGCAAAAACGTACCAAAATTGGAAGTTCCGTACCCGGAAAAAAATTCGTCCCAAACGGTACATTTCGGCCAAAACGGAAACCGTGGTTATGGTAGTTTTTAAATTAATAAGGAAATGTCTCTCACCATCAAGAAATACTATTCACAAAAAGGAAAAATATACTTGAAAAATGACTTTCAATTGATGCACTTTGGTTGAAATTATTTGAGATTGCAATTTCAATGTTTCTAGGACGTTGGCAACATTTTTTACTGCAAAGAGATGATTACGTCATGAAAAACACTTTTTTATTCCAAATATTGAGAGTGTAACCCCAAATAGTTTATAGACGGGTAGCGAAATTTTCACGTGAAGGCAATACCAAGCCTTAAGTAAAAAGAGTTCTGTTTTTTCAAAAAAAAAATTATGGTCACCGTAAGCATAGGGCATGGTAGCGACGACGTATGACCATTACATACGAAAAATACGATGCGCGTGCAGAAAAATGCCTCTAACTTTCGTTGTATGGTAAACTAACACTTTTTTTTTTTAGATTATTTTTTGTTATGAATTACACAATAAAATAAGACTAGTAACACAATTGAAAGCGATTGAGAAGTTTTTTTTTTTTTAGTTGTTTAAAACAATTGCTAATAACTTTTTTTTTTAATTATTTATTGTAAAAAAAAATTTTACTGAGGAGACGTATTCATCCTCTTTAACTGTACCAAATATGAGCAAAATCGGTTAAACCGATCGCGAGTAAGTAAATAAAATCCAAAGGCCTTTGAAAAATTTCGAATACCCATAACTTCGAAAATAATTCGAATTTCGAAAAATAAAAAATAGGGGTCTTTTTTTTTATTGTTAACCGAAAAAAAATTATTGCGCAAAAAAAGCTCGCACATCGAAAAAACGTTTGCACAGTTGGCAGATTTTGACCCATATAATAGATTTTAAAACATAGATATGTTTTTCAATATAAAAATATGTAAAACGTCATTTTCATATCAGCTTTGACAGATTATGACAGCTGACAGCTGTGATATCATTATGACAATCATGATGATGTCATCTTTGATCCAAAAATTGAGTGAGACAGATATATGCTCAATTCAATTAAGTAATGTGTTAGAGGGAGACAAAAACTCACACGGACACAGTTGTTGACATCAACTTTTTCTTATTCCTCGTGTGAAATGATTGAAGCGACGATCGTTTAGCTGACAGCAGTGACAATCAAATATTGTATCAAATGATTGTCATCTGTCTTGTAGGGTTATTGGGCTGCTCTAGCTTACGCCAGATTGAGATATTTCACAAAATCGTGTTTAACGAACACTTTTCTTGCTCTAGGTTGCTCTATCTTTGTTTCATGAGTACGCTCAAGACAAAACTAGAGTAATCCAGATCACAAATTTCTGCTCTAGCTTTTTTTATGGAGTAAGTTAGAGCAGAGAAGCAATTGTCAGTCAGGAAAAATTAAATTTTTGAAAACTTCAAAAAAATTATTTGTTGCTTTTTTTTTTTTGACTTGTAGTCTATTGCTGTAAATACCGACGGTATTTACAAGCAATTTTCGGGATTGTATGAAAATGTGTTTTTTGAGAAAAATTTACCTACGCGCTGCAGGAACCAGACAAGCCGACATATGTTTCGATGATACTGGAGTTACATCTCTTCAAGGACTTTTCTTCCCGGCATTGTGAGAGTCGAACTCACAACACTGTAGTGACTTGTCGGTATTTACAGCAATAGACTACAAGTCAAAAAAAAAAGCAACAAAGAGTTTAATGTTATAAATGGAAAAATATTCGTGCTTAATTAAGTATGAAAATTCTTTCATAGGTTTCACACCAAGTCCTAAAAATTCGCAAATCTTTCATATAAGTTAGCATTGAAATTAAAGAAATGTTCTATATGGAAGTATAAATATATGCATAAATGGACACTGAGAAGGGTTTACCTTCAAGCTGGGTAGTGGCCTAAGGTGCTAGACCTTCTAGCATACAAGTCACTACAGTGTTGTGAGTTCGACTCTCACCATGCCGGGAAGAAAAGTCCTTGAAGAGATGTAACTCCAGTATCATCGAAACATATGTCGGCTTGTCTGGTTCCTGCAGCGCGTAGGTAAATTTTTCTCAAAAAACACATTTTCATACAAAAAAATTAGTTTGCAAAAAATCAATGTTTTCGGATACGTGAATTTGCATTAATTTTGAAGATTTAAACAAAAAAACCAAATAGAAAGAAACTATCGAGATTCAAGTATTTCATGGCATTTCTGCTCTGAGTTGCTCTATTTCTATTTTGACAGCTGCCCTGCTCTGCTCTGCTCTAACCTGCTCTGAACTTCTTTTTGGTCAGTAAACAAATCTATTGTTTGTTTATTGGGCTGCTCTAGCTGAGATATTTCACAAAATTGTGTTTAACGAACCCTTTTCTTGCTGTAGGTTGCTCTATCTCTTGTTCCATGAGTACGCTCAAAACAAAACTAGAGTAATCCAGATCACAAATTTCTGCTCTAGCTTTTTTTATGGAGTAACCCAGTGGGAAAAGGTAATGTTTGGTAATGTATAAACTAATGTATATCTCCTATAAAATTTTTTATGAATAATGGAATTCATGCATTACTTTTTCTACAGCAATGTCATAGGAAAAGTAATGTTTTTGAAAAATAATACCTTACGAAATACATTACATGGGAAGATTTTTCAAATATTTTTTCATGCGTTACTTTGCTCATGCTTCTTTTCATGGATGAAAAAGGTAATGCATTACCTACTTTCCCACTGGGAAGTTAGCTTGTAAACGTGAACTTGCATTAATTTTGAAGATTTAAACAAAAAAACCAAATAAAAAGAAACTATCGAGATTCAAGTGTTTCATGGCATTTCTGCTCCGAGTTGATCTAAGTTAGGTTAGGTTAGGTTCAAGTTGCTGCCGCAGAGGCACACCTAGGCCAGTATTAAAAGGCCCGTTGTGATACCACCAACACTAGGAAAGTCAGTTCCGGGACCCTGCCATATGAAAAATCCCGGTATTAACGGAATTCTCCACATAGCAGAATACCGGGACTGACTTTCCTATACCGACACCGTTACTCCTCCTCGAACCATTTGGATGACTTGATGAAGGTCATCAGGTCCTTTATGTCCAGCTCCGTGACCTGGCGTAGGCTGACCAGGAAGGGAACTCCCAAAAAGCGCATTCTCGCGCCACTTAAAGTCGGGCAGTTGCAGATGAGGTGCTCCACCGTTTCCTCCTCCTCATCATCCTTACAACTTCTACAGCATCGTCGGTAGGGCACACCAAGTCTTTCTGCGTGCCTACCAATGAGGCAGTGCCCAGTTAATACGCCTATCAATATGGAGATTTCTCTTCTCCTTAGGGCATAAATTTGTCTCGATCTTTTATGATCCCATTTCGGCCAGGTTTCTTTGGATATCCGGCATCCTGGAGATTGCAGCCATCTTTCGTTGGCTTGGCGGAGTGTGTACTTCTTCAGCATAAGCTTGCATGTGGCAAACGGCATACCTAAGCGCTCTTTATCGCGAAGAACCTGATTGGTCGTGCCCTGCCTCGCAAGTTCGTCTGCCCTACAATTAACGCGATTCTGTTATAAAAATGTGTGTATAAAAATGTCCTGTCTGATAGTGTGTTGGCCTATCCCAGCCGCGGCGTCCATGACTGCTGAAACTTCAGCTTGGAAGACACTGCAGTGATCAGGTAGTCTGAAGGAGAGCTCAAGGTTCAGATCCTTTGAATAAACCCCTCCCCCAACTCTGCCGTCTAACTTCGAGCCATCAGTATAAATGGAAGTGCCGCCATGAGTGACGGGACTCCGATCCGTGATCTCCCATTCTTCCCTGCTGGGAATGTTGATTTTTAAACCGCTATCTCCGACTGTTGTGGTCGCACAGCGATCTGTGCTCAGCGGAAGAAAGCTATAGGATCCCAAAATACAGGCGTGTCCAGTAGTGCCTGCGCCCCAGTCGGACGTTTCCCTTAGACGCAGAGCCGATGCTGCTGCTACTCGGTGCCCTTCCAGATCGAGTGGCAAAATGCCAAAAATGGCCAGGAGTGCTTCATTGGGCGTTGTTCTTAACGCACCACTTATACAGATCATGCAAGATCTGTGTACTTTACCTACCAGATTAAGGTTTGTTGCCTTGCTCAGCACAGGCCACCATACCACAACTCCATAGAGCATGATTGGTCGAATGATTGCAGTGTAGATCCATTTGCATATTTTGGGGCTGAGCCCCCATTTCTTTCCAATGGCTCTTTTGCACGTGTAGAGTGCAATACACGCTTTCTTCTGGCGCTGAAGAACATTCTCCTTCCAGGTTAGTTTCCTATCCAGAACTGTGCCCAAGAACTTGGCTTTGTCAGCCAAGTTCAGGTGCACGTTATTCAGTTTTGGTAGTATTCGCGGTGGTATCTTATAGCGGTTGGTGAAAAGGACCAGTTCTACTTTAGCCGGATTGATGCTCAGTCCGCAGCGCGAGCACCATGAGGAAACCTCTCTCAGTGCTACTTGAATCAAGTCGCACAGGGTTTGTGGGAATTTGCCCCTATATACTATAGCTAAGTCATCTGCATATGCCACTACCTTCCCGCCCCCCCCCCCAGCTTGTGTCTCGCAGCATCGAGTTGACAGTGAGGTTCCATAGAAGCGGGGAGAGAACACCACCCTGAGGCGTTACCCTTGTGACATAGCGTGATAAGTCAACCGAGCCCAGTGATGAAACTATTCGTCTACCCCTTAGCAGTTGATCAATAAGTCCAATAAGAGACCTGCTTATGACCAGACTTGTTAAACCGTTGTTTATAGCATCAGGGCTTATGTTGTTGAAGGCTCCTTCAATATCTAAAAAGGCCAGAAGACAGTACTCGTTTTCATACAGCGATTTTTCAATAACAGAAACTAGGCTGTGAAGCGCAGTTTCTGTAGATTTCCCTTTGGTGTATGCATGCTGATAGCTACAGATCAGATTGCTATCACTAGTAGAGGTAGTCATTTATTATCCTCTCGAAGGTCTTGAGCACAAAGGATGAGAGACTGATCGGCCTATAGTCCCTGGGCTCGTAATGAGACGCCTTCGCCGCCTTAGGAATAAACACTACCGTGGCACTTCTTCAGGAGCACGGAATGTAGCTAAGAGCCAGGCAGGCTGTATAGAGAAATACCAGCCATTTGGCTGATGTCTCCAGCGTGTTTACGAGTTGTGCGGGAATAATCCCGTCTGGCCCGGCAACCTTGAACGGTTCGAAGCTTTTAACCGCCCACCTAACCTTTTCCTCCGTGATGGGTATGTGTACAGCCAGGTTTGTTGTAGGTGCTAGGGGTTCCTCATGCAAGTTCCCTGGGAAGTGCGTATTCAAGAGCAGCTCTAGGGTTTCCCTCTCCGTGCTGCTCCAGGATCCGTCAGGTTTGCGCAAATAGCTTGTGGCTGTTTGAGTTTTTGAGAGCACTCGTCTAAGTCTCGCTGTATCGTCGACATTTTCGACCCCAGTGCAGAAATTTCTCCACGATACTCTCTTCGCCTGCCTCAGAGCTTTTTTGTAGGCCCTGAGTTTAACTTTATATTCGAGCCATTGAGTCTCCGTGCCAAGGCTCGTGGCCTTATTAAATTGTGCCCTACATGATTTACGGAGCGAGTCTAGGTCGTAGGGCCACCAATGCGGCCTATGTTTACCGCGTGGTTTTGGCACTGGGCAAGCCTGCTCTAGGGCATTCGAGAGCGCCGTTGTAAAGGCTTTACCAGATCCTCCAACTCTCCTACTGATGAGGGGACTTGTGGGGGCAGTGCTGGCAAGTCCCTAGATAGTATTTCATTGTGTAGCTGCCAGTTAGTGTTACGTGGGTTGCGTTTCATAACCGGCTGCTCAACAAAAAAGTCTAGAACTAATTCTACGTACCGGTGGGCGGAGAATGAGTGTTCATCGAGAACGCGCCATTTTCTGACCCACTCATAAGCGCCTTCGCTGCAAATAGTGAGATCTATGACCTCCCTACGGGTTTTAGTAATAAACGTAGGTTCGTTACCCACGTTGCAAACTACCAGGTTAGTTGTTAACAAATAATCAAACAACGACTCTCCTCTAGCATTAATATCGGAGCTTCCCCACTGGACGTGATGAGCATTGGCGTCAGTTCCAATAATAAGATGACCCATGGAAAAATTTGCCACCAGGGCTTTTACCTCCCTCTGTGGCGGAGGTTCTTCGGCGTCGTAGGGCATATAGACCGACGCCATTATCAGACTGGTACTGTCGACTGTTAAACTGGCAGCTGTAACGTCACCATTGGTATAGTTGGGCAAGAGAAAGGCATTCAGGCTCTAACCCTGCCCCCTCGCTGGCTCGAATAAGCTTAAAACCCTTAGTCCCCAAACCGCAAATCCTTGATCTGTTGACCCAGGGTTCTTGGATGAGGACCACATCTATGTCGCCTTTCGAGAGACGACTGATTAAAGCAGCCGAGGCTGCTTTAGATTTGTGCAGGTTTATCTGAATCACCACCAACATGAGAGCGCTCAGACTTCCCTGCCACCGCCGTATCGTCGAGTTCCACCTTATCTTTCAACGACGATTTGTTCAGACCACGATTTGGCGTAGCCGAGATCCTACTAACTGTGGCAGTATTGACATTGGTGCGCTCAGGATTAGCTGCTATCACTGTGACGTTGAGGTCTTCCCCGTCCAGCAGGCTGTCTCCCATCTCCGAGCTGTTCACTGCTCCTTCGCCATTTGACGTGGCAGATACCATACTTTCCGAGTCGGACATCTCCGACTCCTCTACCGGCACTGCGATGTTCGAGCCCTCCGGTGCAGCCGAAATAGCAGCGCGCTGTGCATCGCCGCGGTATACGTGGAGCACGATCTGACCCATGCCGTAGTGCACTCGTCCATTGCACCGTTTAAGGGGCTCGAGTGCTTCCTTAGTCAAGGTGAAGACCACTTGACTGTCAGGCCCTACCGCATCCTCGACCAGATTGACACCCCAGTCCTGCGTCGGGAGAGACGGGTTCATGATCCTCAGCATCCTGAGAATTCTCTCAGGTTCAGCAGGGATAGCAGGAATCCACGCTCTTGCCCTTGGCCGAGCCGGGATGTCCTTCCAGTCGACAACCGCGATTCTTGCCCCTTGGTAGATCTCACCCAGTCTTGCAGCTGCTGCCTTGTATAGTGCAACAGTTTTTGCATCCTCGCAAGCGAATACCTTGATTCGGCCCTGGTGCCATCCCGCATCAGAACCCATCGGCGTGGCACCCGGAGACTCATCCATAATGTCGAGAAGGGCATTACCGATAGCGTTCCGGGCGTACCGCCACTGGTCCCTAGGGATGGCCCAGCTTTCGTTACCTCGGTCAATGACGCCTATGAGGATCCTATCCTTAGTTACTTCAGCAAAGCTGAGTTTACCCACTACGGGGGCGTGTTGCTGCCGCTTCGGGTGAGGTTTTAAATCCACGTCCGATCTCTGGCGTTTGAAGGGATTTCCATTAACCTTCTTTGGCGCGTAATCGCTTTGGAAGTTCGGTAAGATAGCTTCAGCCATCTCCACCGTCTTCCTTCATTCGGCGATAGCGTCTCTTGTGAAATACCCTCGTATTTCTTCAGGATCCCCGCGGCCGCTCTTTTGCCCAAGTACTCAGAGCGACTGGGAGATGTCTTTTGGGGTAAATTTCGACCCGTAGTTGCCATCGCGGTCGTTCCCTTATTTGGATCTCTGGGGCCAGGTCGTGAGACCACTGATCTAAGTTGCTCTATTTCTATTTTGACAGCTGCCCTGCTCTGCTCTGCTCTAACCTGCTCTGAACTTTTTTTGGTCAGTAAACAAACCTATAAGTTGAACAGAAGTCGACTGGCTACCAACTTTGTTGCATGCAATTTTGCAAGACCCGTTGACACGAGTCAATTTTCAGAATCAACATGAAATTGAACGAAAAATCGAGCAATGTAAACGGGACTTAAATCTACATCTACATCACGCTAGCAAGTAGGAGGTGTACGAATGCGCATTTCGCTTGAGGTAAAGGCTGATTTATATAACCCTTTCGTAACTCCGAACTCGACTTTGACATAAGTTGAAAATAACTCAAAGTTTTGATTAACTTCAACTTTGACGTTTTCAGTTTTCAGCCCAATGTAAAATCATATATTAAGCTGATCTGTTAATGTTGAGGCCAGAGTCTGAAGCGTTATGTAAATTTTTATTTATTGTTCTTTTACATATGTAGGTTGACCTTCAAAATATTTTGGGAAATTCTCCTCGAGGAAAAGATGCTCTGGATTTTTACGTAGATCAAAAAACACTAACACCGTATCATCAGCAAAGCATCTCAAAATGTATTATTGGCCATTATTTGACTTCCCGAACAAAGCTTTCTTTAAAGGATTTGGACAAAATTTCAACCAGAATATGAAGTTATTTTCCTTAAAACAAAACTTAATGAATTGCCAGCATACGAAAATCCTGAAATCGACCAAATTTTATGTCAAAAAATCCAAACCCATTTGAAATACAACGATAGCCAAATAGACGAAGTTCAAGATAATTGGAAAACAACTCAGGTTTATAGAAAAATTTGCTTGAAAAATTCGCTTGAGAAAGGAGAAACCATATCCACTTTTCTATTAGAATGGCTGCTTTACAAACATTGTCTTCTTGGACCCCAGCTGGTAAATTGTGTTTACTTATTGTACCTTTTTACTTTATACAAAATGATAAATGGAGGTAATTATGTATTTTTTCAATTGTCTTAATATTATAGATTAATAACGATTTTGGTGCACTCCATCCGAACAAAGGAGCAAATTTTTTTTTTTGCAAAGTGGGCTGATTTCGTTCCCGTAATATCGAACTATTATAAAATACATATAAAGGACAAAGCTTCCTGAGAAAATGTTTTGATGTTAGAAAATGAAAAACTGAGTGAAGGTAATATACCATATTTTAGTACATATATACATTAGGGTGTTCAAAAAAAATTTCAACTAGGTCTACCCATGATATAAATACCATAGTACAAATAAGAAGGTAATGTCACTGTCAAATATTAGTTGTTGTTGCTCACTACCTGACATTTAAAGAGTTCTGACATTTCATGCTACCACTCATGATATAAAAAATAAAGGTATTTCACTAGTTGTCATTCGTATCTTTTTTCAGTTGATCACAGAGCGCTGCCACCTCAACAAATAATTTTTTTGGTAATTTTTTTTATTTTTGGGAGATTTTTTATATAGGAAAAAACATGGTTTGTAAAGTAAAAATACATACAAACAAGTAAGGAAAGCTGTCTTCGGCTGTGCCGAAGGCTAAATACCTTTCATGAATAAGCGTCACGATTTTCACTGTTTGATCCCCAGTACAGCCTGTGTGAATTTAACTTTAGCTCATACGGTCCAATCTCATTGATTTTTAACATCGACATTCCACATTCTAAAATAGCAACATTTACGAAATTTCACGTTCCTACCGATATAATTACAGGAGTTATCTACCAAAATCCGTTTATCGGAACAATTGATTGTATGGGGGCTATGTGTAATATTTATCCCATTTCAATGATTTTCAACATCGATATTTTACATATAAAAATAGCGATGCTTCCAAAATTTCGCGTTCCTATGTGTTTAATTACAGGACTTATAGCCCAAAATCCGCTTATCGGAATAATCGATTGTATGGGAGCTATGTGAAATATTTACGTCATCTCAATGATTTTCAACATCGACATTTCACATATAAAAATAGCAATACGTCCAAAATTTCACGTTCCTACGTGTTTAATTACAGGAGTTATAGCCCAAAATCCGTTTATCGGAATAATCGATTGTATGGGAGCTATGTGAAATATTTATCCCATCTCTATGAGTTTCAACATCGATATTTCACATATCAAAATAGCAATACTTACAAAATTTCACGTTCCTACGTGTTTAATTACAGGAGTTATAGCCCAAAATCCGTTTATCGGAATAATCGATTGTATGGGAGCTATGTGAAATATTTATCCCATCTCTATGATTTTCAGCATCGATATTTCACATATAAAAATAGCAACACTTATAAAATTTCACGTTCCTTCGTGTTTAATTACAGGAGTTATAGCCCAAAATCCGTTTATCGGAATAATCGGTTGTATGGGAGCTATATGTTATATTGGTCCGATCTTACTGGTTCCGACAAATGATTCCTATATTGGAAAATGGTGGCCGCATACCAAATTTCAGCCAAATATCTCAAAAACTGAGGGACTAGTTTGCGTTCAAACAGACAGACAGACAGACAGACAGACGGACAGACGGACATGGCTAAATCAACTCATCTCGTCATCCTGATCATTTCGGTATACTTATTGATGGGGCTATCTCTTCTTCTTCTCATATTTACAAACATCGGACCAAAGTTATAATACCATTTCATGTTCATGAAAGGTATAAAAAGGATCCATAAAGCTGCTTTAAAATTTGTAAATGGTTCAAAAAATATCTCTATTCAAAAATGCATATTAGGAACCATATTTAGCTAAAAATAACGTTTAAAAAACGTTTTTCGTCGTACTAAATAATTGATCCCAGTTTGCGTTAAACGTAGATTGTGAAATCGGCCCTATGGATATATTCCTACACCTGTAAACAAAAAAAGATCGGATATAGCTTACCATCAGCAAGAGCACCAAATTATAACACAAATTTTTTGGTATTTATGTTGTAATTTTTTCATTTTTTTGGATACATTTTCATTTTTCTTTTCATTATATTTCCTATTCAAATATCTTATTCGGAAATATGTTCTACCCAAAAAAACCGCTTAGTTATTTTTTCTTCTAAAATTTAAAGTTTTTTTTAGCAAGAATGAATGGATAGATCAAATTTCAAACGGGAGCCTCATAAAACCAAATGATGAATTTTTCAACGCAGTGAAGCAGCTTGAAAATATTTTTTATAAAAGTGAATGGCGAAAATATTTGTCATGCTAAAAACTTAATATTTAAATTAGTTCAGCTGAGCTCACATATAAACTTAGATGAAAATATTAAATCTTACTTTTATAAGTGCCGAATAATGTTCAGAATAAAAAATTTAAATAATAAAGAAAATAAACGAAAACGCGAAAAGGCTTCTATTTGCTGCTGTTGGTTAATTTTCATTTGGCAAATAATCAATAATTTGTTCTGCATGTATAGTTCTTATATTTTCCTCTCTTGATCCTATATATGAGTGGCGAAATGAGACATTGCACCACATAGGGTTAATTAATTTGTTTACATTCATTTGACATTATAGCCCCTTACAAGAGAAAAATATTTTACGTCAATCACACTTTGTTTAATACATTTTGGTATGAAGTTTAAATTGGTTCGTTTTTGGTATGAAAATACGGTAGCTCATTTTCAAAAGGAAACGTCACTAACACGGTTTATGTCAAAATGTATTCAACAAAGTGTGATTGACAGTTAAATATTTTCTCTTGTAAGGGGCTATAATGTCAAACGAATGTAAACAAATAAATTAATCCTTTATGGTGCACCACATGTAAATTGGGTATCATTTTCTCTTCATTAATATTAGCAATAATTTACCCTTATATCATCCGCGATTTTTGTAAAAAGTGTTTGGTTACAGTTTTCTTACCTTAGCTTATAAAACAGTTGAATTCCAACCGTTCTTCACTGGCACCGAAGTTTTTTTCACTACCAATAAAATACTTCTAAATTTGCTACCGAATATTCTTTCGTATTACTTATTTGAATTAAAGGTAAAATATAAGTATTGAAAATTTAAAACAAAAGTTAATTTACAAATTTTCCTAAAAGTTTATAAACGGAAAAAATTGTTTTTAAGTGGGTTAAAATATTTTTTCTGTTTGACATTATACCCTAGTTCCGATTCATTTTGGTTTATGTCAAATGAGGGCAATGGCGACCAAGAAGAAGAAGTAGAACTACCTCTATATTCTTCTACCATCATCATCATCATCATCATCATTTATTGGCGCTTAACCGCCTAAGCGATTTTGGCCGTTGCATATCAAAGCACCCAGTCATTCCTTTTTAGCGATAACTGACGCCAATTGGAAACCCCAAGGGAGTTCAAGTCATCCTCCACCTGTTGTTTCCATCTCAGTCGAGGCCTCCCCCTTCCTCTGCTGCCGAATTCAGGCGACGATAGGAAAACCTTCTGTGCTGGAGCTTCTTTGTCCATTCGCATAACATGGCCCAGCCAGCGGAGTCTTTTGGCTTTAATTCGCTGGACTATGGTCAGATCTGCGTAGAGCTCGGACAGCTCATCGTTAAATTTCCTTCGATACTCGCCGTTGGCATCACGGGAAGGACCATAAATCTTCCGGAGAACTTTTCTCTCAAATACTCCAAGGGCCATCTCATCTTCTCTTGACATTGTCCATGAATCTGAGCCATACATCAGGACAGGTATGATGAGAGACTTGGAGAGCGTGATCTTTGTTCTTCGAGAGAGGTCTTTACTTCTCAATTGCCTACTCAGTCCAAAGTAGCACTTGTTGGCAAGAGTGATTCTCCGCTGGATTTCTAGACTGATATTATTTTCGGTGTTGATACTGGTTCCCAAATAGACGAAGTCCCTCACAGTTTCAAATTTGTAACTATCAACAGTGACATGGCTGCCAAGGCGCAGGTGCGCCGATTCTTTCTTTGATGACAGCAAATACTTTGTCTTGTCCTCGTTCACGGCAAGACCCACTTTTTTCGCTTCCTTACCCAGTCCAGAGAAGGCAGCGCTTACGGCGCGGTTGTTAAGGGCAATGATATCAATATCATCGGCATACGCTAGCAATTGCATGCTCTTGTAAAAGATTGTACCATTGCGGTTTAGCTCTGCTGCTCGAATTATCTTCTCCAGCATCAAGTTGAAGAAATCGCACGAAAGGGAGTCGCCCTGTCTGAAGCCTCGTTTCGTTTCAAATGGCTCAGAGAGGTCCTTCCCGAACGTCATTTGGCAAAACCGTATAAGCTTTGCAGGGAAGTCAAATTCAGACATGGCGGAATACAGGCAACTCCTTTTTGCGCAGTCAAAAGCGGCTTTGAAATCGACAAAGAGATGGTGTGTGTCGATTCTTTTATCATGAGTCTTCTCCAGGATTTGGCGTATCGTGAAAATCTGGTCGATGGTAGACTTACCAGGTCTAAAGCCACACTGATAAGGTCCAATCAGTTTGTCTACGATGGGCTTCAGCCTTTCACACAACACGCTAGAAAGAACCTTATATGCGATATTAAGAAGACTGATTCCGCGGTAGTTGGTGCGGTTGGCGGGATCGCCTTTCTTGTGGATTGGGCAAAGCACACTTAAATTCCAATCCGGAGGCATGCATTCGTCTGACCATATTCTGCATAAGAGCTGATGCATGCTTTTTACTAGCTCTTCGCCTCCGTGTTTGAACAGCTCGGCGGGTAGTCCGTCTTTTCCAGGCGCTTTGTTGTTTTTGAGCCGGGATATAGCTATCCTCACTTCATCATAGTCAGGTGGTGGGACGACTTTTCCATCGTCAGGGATTGAGGTATCGGGTTCGACGTCTCCCTCGCAATTTAGCAGTGAGGAGAAGTGCTCCCTCCATAATTTAAGTACACTTTGTACGTCGGTTACCAGGTCGCCATTATTGTCCTTACAGGAGCTTGCCCATGCTACCACTTATTCTTGAGGAAAATCCTTCTTTCTTTGTCATATTCAAACAAATGTTTACAAATTTGTGGAAAGGCGACGGAAAATAAGATCTGCTTGGCCAATAATGACCAGTGTCGGGGATCTTTTTGAAGAATACAACTACAAATTGTGTATCTAGCATATGGGTAGGTACATTTCGCAGAATGTAAACCATTCTTTTAAATCTGCAGTGCTTTGATTTTAGCGCAGAAATTGTTGCACATCAAAACAATCATTTATGGACATTATGGCAGAAAAGTTTGGTGCGTGACTTTCACAAAAATAGTATCGTCATCGTTTTCGGGCTTTTGCACAATTTTACCAGTCAATGCATAAGCCAAGGAAGTCGGCATTTAGTGCAGTTTAAAGTACCCTGCGACGAAGAGAGTACCCGGAATACTCCTAAAGAGTACTCGATCGCTTTGCTTCTGCGTACTCGTGTTCCTAGAGTACTTTCAGAAAAATCCCAAAAAAATATACATACCATGGAGTACTCAGCATTGACGCGTGAGCAGGAGTAGGCTTTTCTGTAATTATCAACTACTCTCTATCTCACTTTTCAGAGTACTCCGTTGAGTATTTTTTGTGGTTTTGGAAAGTATCCTGCTGTAGTACGCAGAAGCAAACAGATGGAGCATTCCTAGATGGAAAGATGAAAAGGGCTTTACATTTAAATTTTGATGTACTATAAAAGATCATGGATCTTATTGTGCTAATATTTTTCAATAAATGATATGAGATAAGAATATGCCCAAGGAAGGCATACCGGTCGTAAGAGGCGACTAATATGTACATGGGTAATGACGTCCTAACTCGATAGTTGATCTACGGATATGATGCCTCTCACTTCTTATTACCCATCTTATCCTTCCTCACGGATAGAGGGATGACATGACCTAGAAGGTTCCACTACTCATATCAAATCGCTATCACGACAGTCGGGCAGTACCGCAAGGGAGTGCCGCAGCGTACCGGGTTCATATCCGGCCAAGGACTGTCAATTTCGGCATCACTTCCCAAAACCCTCGGAAAGTGTTTTTGCTGTTAACAACAACAACAACAGATGAGATAAATTGGTAATTGTTGTTTAATCAATAAACATCTTTAGTTATAATTTATAAATTAAAGTAGAACAAATCCATATAGATAAATTAAAATAATCGACTTAAAATTTTATAATACAATCGACTTGCGTATAAGGTTATAGATCAATAAAATATATACATGACATATTCGAAAAGGTTGTGTTTAAATTCCAGTCTTCAACCTTTCAAAGAAAAAATGTAAGTTCAGGCCTGATTGATTTAAAAATGTAGATACTTAAGCCTCTTTCCTGAATTTTTGAAATCGTGTTGGCTTAGAAAAAAAACCTTAAAGCAATATTATAGAAACCTCTAAAGCAATATTATTGAAAACGCCCAATATTTTATTTGAAAATACCTTCTTGTACATTTATCAGATTGGGCACCGCTATGCTAGCTTTTGACATCAAAGAAACTTCAAAATTCTCCTTTTTAATCAAACTGGGAATTACCTTCTTTTTTATACCATGGGTATTGTAGGGTCTTTATATTTAATTCCTTATATGAAGTTATCTTTATTACTACTTTAATATTTATTACTTTGTAAATGAATTATAAGAAAATGTAACAAACTTTTAATTTTCAATTTTGAATTTTCATGTTTCAAAAATTTGCATTCCAATATTTATACTTTAATTAGTATATTGATTCTAATAAATAATTAATTTAAATATAAAGAAACAATTTACTTTTCATTTTGAAACATATGTATCTACAATTGGCGATCCATGCCAGTATTTTAAACAGCGTAGAAGATAGTGCAACAATTTTTAACATCACGCACATCAATCAATTACAACAACAATAATATATCTACATATAGAGCGAAAAAACATCATCTAAAGAAAATCCCTTTTGGAAATCACATACAGCAACATCTAAGCAGAAGAATAACAGAACATACAAAAATAGTAGTAGTACTAATGAAACAACAATCGTCGTAATATCAATCCAACACAAACCTCATCAGTTTCTAGCAGTAAAATTAAATTAAATACGAAATTATCAACAATAATAACTATTACAATAACTACAAATACAAAAGTGATCAGTGATAATGCAAAAATTAAAATAAATGACCAAGAAATATACGTATATATTTAATTCGCATCTAACTAATATTCCTATCATATGTATCTTGAGTAGCCGAATGTATGCAAAAATAACGCACAGTTTGGAGAAGCAGCCATAAACGAAACATCTTGTTAGAAGAATAACAAGGAATGAAAACACAATAAAAGCAAAAAGAGAGGAAAATAATAAGGAACGATAACATAACAAAAGCAAAAAGAGAGGAAAATAATAAGGAACAATTTAAAACACTAGGGTGAGCTGTATCGAAGTTTAATACTAATTGACTAATTAAATAAATAATATATACATATTAATTGTTACCCTGCAAACCACTGCTAACCACATTGCAAACACACACACATTTTTTATTTGACAAATTTCCCAAAATTATGTTAACCTTAAGCAACCAAAAAAAAGTTGTTATGAATTAAATTAAAATGTGGGCCTAAAAATACCAAAAGTCCGTTTTAGGGTTAATGTGCAAACATTCTGCCAAAAAGAGAAAACATTACTTATTGTACTATTCACAAAATTATGAGTGCGAATGAAACAACATGACCCACTGTAAAAATATCCCAAATTTGTCAGTAAGACAGCTTTCAAAAAATTAATTATTATTTGCCAATTTTTTTCCAAAACCGAAAAAAGGTAAGCGAAAATTTTTTATTTTTTTATTTTAACTTTTTATAGCATTTGCTTCTTTTTAAGGCAGAGAGACACATACATAATAATGATGCAGCAATACGGGATTCAAGACATGCAGCTCAACATTCCAGCAGTTTTAAATAATTCAAGGGGTGATGGCTGCGCCGAATAAAATCGTATATAAAGGAAACGTCTCCAAAAAAACTACGACGAAGACGTATCATCATCATACCTACCAAAAAAGCATTTGAGCCTGCAAGAACACCTTTGCGTGAAATGGCTTCTCAAAATATGCCCAAAATAGGCATAGCGCTTGCGGATGCGATTTTTTAATTGCAGAGGAGAACTGCGCTACGCCAAAATTCGGCACTTCTTTAGAATCGATTTCATGCAAAGGTGGACTTGCAGGCTCAAATGCTTTATTTGATGATGATGTGTCCTCGTCGTAGTGCTTGTGGAGACGTTTCTTTAATTGTTGTGAAGGCGGTTAAAATTAAGTTAGTATATATTTAGTTATTAGTATGTATAAATGTACAATATTAATAAATAAGTGTATAATATAAATTAATAAATGATAAAATATGTACATATGTATATTAATTTTGGTGCAATTTATTTGGAAAAATTAGGTAAGTATTGTCCTTTTACTGCTAACCGTTTTGGTAACTGGTTTGGTAACCTATTCAATTATAAATGTTAACCATATGCTAGCTTGTTTGTTGACTTATTCAAAGAATAATTTTAACAGCATGTTTACCAAAACATTTACTGTTTCTTAACATAAAGTTAGCCACATGTTAGCAGTTTCCATAACCATGTAAACAAATACTATTAACAACATGTTAGCCAAAACATTGACGACTTCAACAAATAGCTGTTAACTACATTTTAACCAAAACATTAGCCACAGTTTGAAAGGGAAATTTTTTTATTTTGAAGGGTGCACACGGAGGGAAATCTATGGATCGAACATCCATAATTATTGATATCATATTAAATAAAAATTGATATTTCTGTCCCATCAATGAATATGGATGTTTCATCAATGCTTTTTTGATAAATCACTATTGATATGGTATCCATATAAACTATTGATAAATTCTAAATAGTTTAAAAAAACAAAATTTTATATAATTTGACATCTGGTATCAGTGAAACTCGAACCATGCTCCTCTGGCACGTTAGCCCAGTATTCTGCCATTCGGCTACGGCATATTATACAATTTTTAGAAAAATGTTGAATCATAAGAAATTCAAAAAATTTTGAATTTAAAAAAAACCGCTCCAAGAAGTTGTAATATTGTTAGAAAATCCATAGTAAAAATTGTTGAACTATTATGATTATGCGTCCCAGAAAAATTTACATTTCGTCCATATATATTAATACGCTGTCTCTACCATTATTACTATGTAGTAAATATGGATATGGATATACCGACAATAGAAATTCATATCACGACCATAGATATTGACCTGCCGTTCAAATATATTAGTATTCTATCCATAATTATAAAAAATAGTACATCATATCGAAATGGTTGACATGTCATTTTACTTTTTATTGGGACCAAATAATATTTGATAACTCGCTCATTCTGAATGAATATTGCATTAAACTCGGCGCTATCAATAGTGATATTGTCACCACATTCAATGCTTTTCTCTCAGTGCAGGTATACTTTATTGCAAATGGAAAATTCAATAAGTGCAAGGGAGAGGCAAAATGTAGATATGGTTAAAATTTTCACACGGCCTGAACAAAATTAGCTACTTCGGTAGCCGTATGAAAAATGAATGAAACCAACTATTTAACTTGGTTGCTAGCCGGTATCTGGTTTGCAGGGTAAATTTATTATATTTTACAAATTGTAAATTCCTTCTTTGAGTAATTGATATAATTTATCTAATTCCATTTTACTGTTTTCATTCTCTCTTTTAACATTTTTCGTTCACCACAACATAACACACAAACAACAACACTCTCTTCTAATTTGAATGATTCATTTATAAATATACCAAACGACACTTTTCAACAAAATACTTCAAATTCTAGACTATCTAATAATTTAAGTGATTCATTAATTAATATACCAAACGACAATTTTCAACAAAATCAAACCAAGAAGTAATAATAACAATTTTAGATTTTATCCAAAATCCTCCACTTACTAACAAGTTTACTGAACTTAAGAAAGTCTTGATAGAAAGACATTCTCTTAGCGAAAGTTCAAAACTTGACAAAATTTCAAGTGATTCTGAGATGGGTGATCGCAAGCCCTCTGAATTTTATCGTTCATTAATTTTATTAGCCGGTTAGGCCGAAAATATTTTAAAAAGAATTTGGTTGAGAAAACTTCCCAAAAATTTAAATGCAATTTTGGCTAGTTCGAGTTCTGCACCCAGTTTCTGTAACTTTAACTTTTTAACGAAATTCGTTATTGTCGTTAACATTGATTTTGACAAATTTTGTACAGAAAATTGTGTCAAAATTAACGATTTTTATGTAACGAACTTCGTTAAAAAGTTACAGAAACGACGTGCTGATAATATTAATGAATTAGTGAAATTAGCAGATAATATTTTTGAAGCTATGAATAAAAATGAAATTTTCTCAGTCAATAAAATTTCGGATACAAAATTTCAAAATGCGGTTGTTGATAATTTAGTTAAAACTACCTCTTTAATGTGTGAAAGTTTTCAGAAACTTTCTCTGGAATTAAATGAAATTAAAATGCAAATGTATCAAACCCAATCTAGGTCAAGATCTAATTCTAGGAATTATTTTAGAAATTCTTTTAGGCCTCGTTCTAATTCCCGTAACAATCCAAATTGGTTGTGTAGATTTCACTACAAATTTGGAAGTAACGCGCGAAGGTGTGAACAACCTTGTTCTTATAATAAAAATAAAGATTCGACAAACTAAATTCGACCATTGTTGCAGCGACGAACAACGGTAATTTGGAATTTTCAACTTGTCGCTTATTCATTTTCGATAAAGATAATAAACAAAATTTTTTGATTGATAGTGGGGCAGAAATTTCAGTATTACCTGTGTCTAAATTTCCGCATACGAAACGTTCAGATATAATTCTCACGGCAGCTAATGGTTCAACAATTTCTACTTTCGGGAAAAGACTTTTAAATGTAAATTTAGGTTTAGGACGTGAATTTCCTTTTTCATTTTTGATAGCTGATATAGCTAAACCTATAATTGGGGCCGATTTTCTTTGCAAATATGGTCTATTGATTGATATTAAACATAAACGTTTAGTAGATCCTTTAACAAATCTTTCGGTCAATACCATATCTTGTTTTTGTGATATTCAATTACCTAAATTATTTGCTGTTGACAATAAATTTACAAATTTATTAAAAGAATTTCCGTCAATTTTTGCAGAGGAAGACTATACAAAACCTGTTAAACATACAACGGTACATCGACTTGAAACGAAGGGTAGTCTTCCATTTTCTAGGCCCAGGCGCCTAGATCCTATAAAATACAAAGTCCTTCGACCTTCGAATTCTTCGGTAGCATCTCCACTTCATTTAGTTCCAAAAAAAGAGTTAAATATTGTAACCATTCCGGATCGTTATCCCTTACCACACATACAAGATTTCAACATGAATCTTCGTAATAAAAACATTTTTTCAAAATTAGATTTAGTTAGAGCATACCATCAAATTCCTATGGCTGAAGAGGACATTTATAAAACTGCCATTACAACTCCTTTTGGTATGTTTGAGTTTATAAGAATGCCTTTCGGACTTAGGAATTCTGCATAAACTTTTCAGAGATTCATTAATGAAGTAGTAGGTGACTTAGATTTTGTATATTCTTATATTGACGACTTACTTATTGCAAGTAAAGACGAAGAACAACATTTACAAGATTTGCGAGTACTTTTCCAACGCCTTTCAGAGTACGGTTTAAACATTAAGCCAAATAAATGTACTTTTGGTGTAACAAGTATCGATATGCTGATGAAAAAGTAACAGCTATTCGAAATTTTGAACGCCCGAAATCAATAAAGCAAGCACAGAAATTTATAGGCATAGTTAATTATTACCATAGATACATGCCAAAATTAGCAGAATTTACCAACAAACTTTATGATCTAATTAACAGAACAAATAAAAAACGTGACAAAACTTTAGTATAGGATGATATAACGAGTGAGGCCTTTCAATGCATTAAAGATAAATTTGCATCTACGGTATTGTTAAATCATTTTAACAAAGATGCCAAATTATCTTTAACAGTAGATGCATCAAATACGGCTATTGGTGGGGTTATATAACAAAATCATGGTAACAGGACCGAACCTCTTGCGTTCTTTTCTAAAAAACTTTCTGCAAGTGAAATTAAGTACAGTGCTTTTGATATGGAATTATTAGCAATTTATATAAATATAAAACGTTTTCGATATCTGTTGGAAGGGCGACAATTTACCGTTTTTACGGACCACAAACCCTTAACAACAGCTTTAATTTCAAAAACAGAAAGGAGTCCTAGACAAACGAGACACTTGGAATTTATAGCACAGTTTACTGATGACATACGGTTTCATAGGCAATTAAAAGCTACTATAACGGCTAGAGATAACACAAATAATTGGTATGACGAGTTACCTGTAATATTACTCGGTTTGCGATCTATTTACAAAGGAGATATTTCAGCTACACCAGCAGAAATGGTTTTTGGACAGAATTTACGTTTACCGGTTCCATCTTCTGAACATAGTTCATCAGACCTTCAAACTTGTAAATTCGGTTTAGTTCGCGTTTTAAATAAACATTCTCTGCAACAACCATATGAAGGACCATACAAAATTGTTGAAAAGGATAAGAAATATTTTAAACTTGAAATCAATGACAATATTAAAACTATTCCTATAGATAGATTAAAGCCAGCAATGATTGAAACAACACATTCAAACAATACTATCACTGACACTAATAATAAACATAAAAAGAGAGTAACATTTAATTTGTTTGATGTTAATTTTTCTTGAAGGGGGAGTAGCAAGGCGAATAAATTTACAGGTGACTTTTTCCCACCATATGACTTCTTCTTCTTCCTTGAAAATCCAATCGTGGCTGTCAAATTTCTTATGTTGTTGCTTTGTCTGACATTTTTAGGCACAAGGAGTGTGTGCGTGCGTGTAGATCTGAATTCGCTCGAACACACCTGTAATGAATTCGCCTTGGGGAGTAGTGTAGGGTCTTTATATTTAATTCCTTATATTAAGTTATCTTTATTACTACTTTAATATTTATTACTTTGAAAATGAACTTTATGAAAATGTAACAAACTTTTAATTTTCAATTTTGAATTTTCATGTTTCAAAAATTTTCATTCCAATATTTATACGGTCACGGGGTTGATGAAATCGGGAATGGGAATAGTAGCATAAAGTGGTTCAGCAACTGTGAGAGCATAGACGCATAGACCGTACAACTCTGTTTGGTCCGCCACGTGCTTCTTACAATAGCAACAGCGAAGCCGATTAATTTCTCGATACCGAAAATCGTAATCGATATTTTAATAAAAAAAACGAAGCCCTTTCAAAGTCCAGAACCGGTTCCAAACAAGTTTGTACTTGTTTTTTAAAATTGATTACTTCATTTTGTGGACACATTTTTCCTTGATAAAACGGTAACCTGGTTTTGACTTCAGTATAAAAAACTCTAATGGAAACCAATCCACCAGTTTCTGCGACATTCTGGCGACAACCTTCTTATGGTGCCATCGGCGGAAATCGACAAATATTCAATATTCGCCATTTTTATAACGCAATGGTCCGAAAAGAGGTAGATCCCAAAGTGGCCAAAGTTACTCCGTTACTGTTTGGGCTAGCATATTTAGCGGTATTGACAATTTTTTGGCATGAGCAAATGCTATCTAATTTTTCAGTAAAACAATTGTATGGGACACAAAAACTGCGCTTGGGTGGCAAAGGGTTAATACGCTTGTTTACATTTATTTGAAGGAAAAACTCCTACAAAAACTAAATATTTCAGTTGTCAATTCTACCTTGTTTAATTTGCCTTGGGTATAACCGTTAGTGACACTAATGACATTTATAAGCAATTCTCCCACTCATTTATTAGCTTCATTTCTTTCCTGCGAATTCAGCAGCTTGTTGACATTTAATTGAGAGAGAGAGAGCGCCAATTCGCTGCAAGTTATTGCTGGAGAGTTTCCGTCCAGCAGAAACTAGCAAGAAGGAACAGCTGATCGGTGACATAGCAAAACAACAACAAAAAATGTAGATTCAAATCGTTAGCCAATCAGAAAAGTAACCGCTGTTTTGTCTGCAAGTTTCTACTGATTCCTGTTCGACGAAAAATTAGCAGAAATGAGATTTTGACAGCTTTTTACAAGAATCTTCTGCTGACAGTTCTTTGCTGGATTTTTTCAAGAAACATACCTATTTTTTGCCACTTTTTTCTGTTTAGTTTTTTCCAAGGCGAATTCATACAGGTGTGTTCGAGCGAATTCAGATCTACTTACACGCACACACTCCTTGTAACTAAAAATGTCAGACAAAGCAACAACAACATAAGCAATTTGACAGCTACGATTGGATTTTCAAGGAAGAAGAAGAAACCATGTGGTGGGAGAATGTCACCTGTAATAAATTCGCCTTGGTTTTTTCAATCAAATAAATTACAAATCAAAATAATTTCTTTTTTTTCTTCAATTTGCGATTATAACTACCCAATAGAACTTGAAGCGAGATCTCCCCACACGATGAATAAAAGATTCCTCCCTTTAGCATTACTTTAGAGCAATAGGGGAGATTTTGGCTGGCAGAAATCCTTGGGCTGAACCCTCCCAGAGGGTGCCGGCTGGTAATAGACACTACAGAAACCCCTACGCAAGGGAGTGCTAGCTAAGTTCAGAAATCAGTGCCATTGGTGCCTTAGCTCTTTAATAGCTCTGGCATATGGAAATGATTCTTGAACGTGGCCTCAAGGTGGGAACCGGGCCACACCCAGATGAAATGGTGGCCCCCCCTAATCCAGGGTGTTATGCGATTCCGTGCCCATTGGATGGTTTGCAGTCAGGGGTATCCGACTGTATTCTTACGGAGCCTCCCGGATATCGGTCCACCTCCGGGAGTAGCGGTGACTTGCTGCGGCATGGGGCTCTGACGTAGTCGACCGTTTCATATCCCCCTTTCACATACTTTCAGGCTGCCGAACGGTCTCATCTCAGTAGGCAGCCTACGAACTAGTAATTTAAATTTTCCACATGAATAAAAACCAAGCCTCGGAGCCCTGCACGGGTAAAGATGCTGCCTCTGGCACAGGCGTTAAAAAGGCCAATACTTATAAAACCCTGCCACAATCGGGAACCGCTAAGGTGGCACCGATCAGGCCTGCACGGCCTCAAACCACTTTTCGGCCACCTGCGCAAGCTAGCAGCAGTAGGACCAAACCCCCTGAGGGCAAGTCCGAACCTGTAACAGCCGGCAAAGCTAGACCCACTGAGGGAAAGCAACTCCCGGCTGAGCAAACGCAGGTGGCCCGTCTTACGGGCACCTCTGTTCAGCATGTGGCGGAAACCAACACCGGGTCCTCCAGGACAGAATAACTGTCCCCGCCCATGCAAAACAAACTCGTGGCAAGCCGGCTGACCCCCTAGAGGGTTATAAGGCAAGCAAACGAGTCCCCCTCTCAGTCCGCAATCAGCGGAATCTACGCAATGCCGCCAAAATTGTCGAGAGACTGGGCAAGTCTCCCAGCGATAAGCTGACGGCAGAGCAAAAAAGCTCTCTGGCCTGGGCCAGGAAAATCATTGCGGAAAAATCATCGCGTAACACCGCAACCAATTCTGGCAATACGGCGCCAACCGGGTCGGATGGGCCAGCCCTTAAAAGGCAGCGGTCGATAGTAAACGCCTCGAGCGTTCCTGAAAGGCATAGGCCCATAACCTCTGCCCCAACTCCACCTGCCTTAACAAAACCGTTCAACGAAACATTACCCCGGACAATTTGAAGGATGTCCTGAACGGCCTTCTCAGGCAGTTCAAGGACATTATAGACAAGAACCCGGGTGCTGCTCCCATTATCCGCGATGCCGGCTGGTATCAGGGCAGGATTAAACTAGTTTCCTGCGCAGACGAGCGCTCTTGCGTCTGTACACACTCGCCATAGCTTCGGTGGGGGAGCTTTGGGCCGGGGCTAAGCTGGATGCCGTCAGTTTGGAAGAAATTCCAAACAGACCGAGAGCTTGGGCCTGGGTCCCAGACGAGCTGGCGGACCCTGGCGAGATTCTGGGCACCATCGCGCAAAGCAACCCGGGACTACCTTCAAGCGATTGGAGGATAGTCCGCGTGGGCGAGACAAAGGAGAAGCAACGCTATGTCGGTTTCGTCATTAGCGAGGCGTCTCTCCCTTGGCTTGCTAAATGTGATGGAGTGTTAAGCTACGGCTTCTACTCCATCACGTTGAAAGTCAAGCGGGTTGGTACCCAGAGAGAGGAGCCGGAGGAGATGGAGACGAAGCCCGAGCTTCAGAGTGATGTGATGGCAGGAAACACCTTGAGTGCACTTGTTACGCTTGACTCTGAGGCAGCAGCTACCTCCATCGAGTCGGCTCCGATGAATTTGGAGGAGGTGGGCAGCGCCTCGAGTGTACCCACCCCCACCGCAACAAATCTCACGACTCCATGCAACACCTCGAGTGTACATGAGGTCGATATCGAACTAGCACGTAGTGCTCCAGAGTCCGAGAGTGATACACTCTCGGTATCTGAGCTGGCAGGGCAGTTCTCTACCAGCATGGACGAACAGCTCCTCCTGGAATCCGACCAGTCAGATTTTGGCTTCGACGATACAATCGTTGAGGTGGCATCGGGCGGGACGGAGCAGGGGGAGATGGACGTCGATGCTGAGTTTACAGAACGGTCCTAATGGTCCGGATACTGCAAATTAACCTGCATCACTCTAAGGCAGCCTCGCTGCGCTAATCTTACACCTCTGCAAAACATCGGAGGCGGTCGTTCTAGTCTCTTTTTGATTTTATCATAGAAAACAACCACTGTATCTGTAACTCTGGGGACAAGCCAACTTTTGTCACCTCGAATAGGAGAGAAGTTCTAGACATTACTCTGGTTTCAGGACCTTTCTCTGACTTAGTTAAGGAATGGAAAGTTTCCGATGATAACTCCTACTCTGACCATATGTACGTAACTTTTAATCTGCTTTTGCGACCTCCGCCTATGGCGGTTTACAGGAACAGGAGACGTACGGACTGGGACCTTTACAAAGTGGTCCTGTCCTCTACCCTCCAAGAAAACGCTTCTCACGGTAGGTCTTGCCTACCGATAAGATCTGATGAAGCGCCTCTCTCAGACATATCGTTTGCTTCTCTCGGTGAGCTAGACTCACCGTCTAAGATAGACGAAGCAGTAGATTTTGTCACCAATTCTTTTAACGCTGCCTTCATAGCAGCCTGCCCGGAGATTAAAAAAAGGGGTAGAAAGAAACCGTACTGGTGGACCCCTGAAATCTCCGAGCAAAGGAAGAACAGGAGAAAACTCTTTAATCAAGCAAAACAGACAGGGATCTGGTCCCCCTACAGGGACGCCTTAAAATCTTTTAAGAAGTTAACCAGGAGAGCCAAAAGGGAATCCTGGAAAAACTTCACAAGCAATATTGAGGAAGTCTCGGAGGCAAATCGCCTACTTAAGGTCCTCTCCAAAAACCCTACTCCTCTCAGCTGTATTCGTACAGCTGATGGAGAATGGGCCTCATCTAGTGCCGAAATCCTGGATACCCTGGTCACGGCCCACTTTCCGGGCAGCACCTCTCAACCATACCTACCCTCGAACTCGCAATCTAACCCAAGGCCGTCGCGGCCCTTGGACCACATAGTCAGCAGAAAAGGAGTTAACTGGGCAATCAGGTCCTTCAAACCCTTCAAATCTCCGGGACTAGATGGTATATTTCCCGCCGAACTACAAGCAGCGAGCGATCTTATTAGTCCGCTGCTAACTCAAATCTACAAGGCATGCCTCAACCTGGCCTATATCCCCACGGAATGGACCAAGGCAAAGGTAGTCTTTATACCGAAAGGAGGCAGGCCATCCTGCAATAACCCAAAGGATCTCAGACCTATAAGTCTGACCTCTTTCCTCCTAAAAATTCTAGAAAGATTGCTAGATGCCTACATAAGGCGAACGGCAAATCCAGGACTAATCTCCAACAGCCAGCATGCCTACTCCAAAGACAAGTCCGTAGAGACGGCTCTACATGCTATCACCTCTGGGATAGAGAAGGGACTTGCTTTCAAGGAGTTTACGCTCGGCATTTTTCTTGACATAGAAGGGGCTTTTAACAACGTTCTTCTAACAGCGGTAACGAGCTCCCTACGTTTGCTGGGAGTGGAAGAGCCTCTAGTGGAGTTCGTTGAACTCCTTCTCCAAAGAAGAACCATTATTTCCGAAATGGGCAATTCTTCACTTACAAGGTAAGCCAACAGAGGAACCCCCCGGGGGTGTTCTCTCTCCTCTACTTTGGGACCTGACGGTGAACACTCTTTTATCTAGACTAAAGCACACCGGCTGCCAGGTCATTGCCTATGCAGACGACATAGCCCTGACGGCTACTGGCAAGCATCCTTCGGTGCTTAGCGAACTCTTGCAAAATGCGCTGAATCTAACAAAAACCTGAAAAAACTGAGATGGTGCTCTTCACCCGCAGACGCAATATACCAGATTTCACCGCCCCATCGCTGAATAGGAGGGTGATCAAACTCTCTACCGAGGTTAAATACCTTGGCGTAATTCTTGACAAAAGGCTGGACTGGAGGCGTAATATGGAGGAACGCTCCAGGAAAGCCACAATGGCGCTCTACGCCTGTAGGTCGGCAATCGGAAAAAAGTGGGGTCTTCAGCCCCACATTGTCCACTGGATCTACACGGCAGTGGTGCGACCTATACTATTCTACGCCGTCACCATATGGTGGCCGGCTCTCGAGATCGAATCTAACAAAACCAAAGCCACAAAGGTGCAACGGATGGCAGCAATGCTTATTAGCGGTGCCCTCCCCTCCTCTCCCACCAAGGCTCTTGAAACCATACTTTTTCTTCTTCCCACTGACCTGTTTGGGAAATTGACTGCCAGTTGCAACGCAGCTAGGTTCAACGCACTAGAACCCTGGAGGGATTGCAGGTTTGGGCATACCCAAATCCTGAAGCAACTCCCCAACTCTTACTTAAAGCTGGACTACGCAATACCACGGCCTTGCTGGGATAACAAGTTCGTAACGTGGATCCCAGAGAGAAGCGAGTGGAAAAATTGCGTGGAACCGGGAAGTCAAGAAATCTCCGTTTTCACGGACGGCTCTAAACTAGACAACAAAGTCGGCAGTGGAATCTTCTCAAGTAAGCTCGACATTAATATGAGCTTACGCCTTCCAGACCACTGCAGTGTCTTTCAGGCTGAGCTTATAGCTATCTGGGAAGCTGCTCGCTATCTGACTAACCTGCCAGTGACTAACTCTATCTCCATTTTTTCCGACAGCCAAGCTGCCATAAAATCCCTGCAAAGTAGTAAGACGTCGTCAATAGTGGCGATTAAGTGCAGGGAAGCTCTAAATAAGCTATCCGATAAGTGCAGCCTGAGTATAATATGGGTCCCAGGCCATAGTTTTGTATCGGATAACTGCGCTGCCGATGAGCTAGCAAGGAATGGCACCTGTCTACATACAATCAATACATGCAAGCACTGGCTGCGCTCCCGGTTCATAGAACAAGCCGACGCAAGATGGGCCATGGAACGAAACTTAACGAAAAAAGGTCGCAATCGGTAATTCATCTGAATCGCCTATTCATTAGCCCACTAGTGGGCCTTCTTACAGGACACTGTCTTATGGGAACCCATGGCGCTCTCATGGGCCTCTATACAAATGACTTCTGCCGCAGCTGCAGGGACGAGGAGGAGATAGAAAGTGTAGAACACTATCTATGCCACTGTCCCGCTCTGTCGAAAACCAGGTACCGATGTCTCCGCAAACACTCCTTTGGATGCCTCGCGGAGCTAGAATCTGCAAATATAGATGATATTCTGCGCTACATCAGACAAACGCGCTGGTTTAGCTTCATGGGTGTATGAACTCCGGCCCTAAACACATGGAACCTTGGGGGATCCGTCTGTCTGTCATCACCATATAGAGTTGCAACGTATACGTTGCACTTTGTATGGGGGTGACGGGCGGACGGATCCCTTTCAAGGTTTTTATGTGTTTTTGGGGCCTCCTGCCTCGACCCGTCCCAGTGGAGAGGTCGTATGTCAGAAGGTTTCTTACAAAACTTTTTGGGGGATGCGACCTTTCTGCTGGGTTAGGTCGATCTACAGAAAGGGAAATTAGGGCTCCTTTCGTGGCATCACAATGGACCAAACTAAGGCCCACGTGAGCCACTTTAACATACATACATACATAGGGGAGATTTTTTCCATTGAGAAATTTCCTCTCAAATACTCCAAGGACCATCTCATCTTCTCTTGACACTGTCCATGATTCCGAGACGTAGGTGCATCAAGACTTGTATGATGAGAGACTCATAGAGCGTGATCTTTGTTTGTCGAGAGAGGACTTTACTTCTCAATTGCCTACTTAGTCCAAAGTAACACTTGTTGGCAAGAGTGACTATCCGTTGGATTTTTAGACTGATATTATTTTCGGTGTTAATACTGGTTGACAAATAGACGAAGTCCCTCACAGTTTTAAATTTGTAATTATCAACAGAGACGTGGCGCAGGTGCGCCGATTCTTTCTTTGATGACAGCAGATACTTCGTCTTGTCCTCGTTGACCGCAAGACCCACTTTTTCGCTTCCTTATCCAGTCCAGAGAAGGCAGCGCTAACGGCGCGGCTTTTAAGGCCATGATATCAATATCATCGGCATACGCCAGCAATTGCACGCTTGCTCGAGTTATCTTCTACAGTATGAAAAAATCGCATGAAATTAAGTCGCCCTGTCTGAAGCCACGTTTGGTTTCAAATGGCTGAAAGAGGTCCTTCCCAATTCTGACGGAGCTATACGTATTATTCAACGCCATTTGGCAAAGCCATATAAGCTTTGCAGGGAAGTCAAATGCACTGTCAAAAGCGGCATTGAAATCGACAAAGAGATGGTGTGTGTCGATTCTTTTATCGTGGGTATTCTCCAGGATTTGGCGTATCGGGAAGAACTGGTCGATGGTAGATTTACTAGGTCTAAAGCCACACGGATAATGTCCAATCAAGGCTGACATCACCGCCCTACAGAAAATGCGATGGACGAGACAAGGAAAGACGACCATCGGACCTTGTGACGTATACTACAGTGGCCAGACAGGTGGCAAAGCGCATAGTGTAGGATTCGTGGTGGGAAAGAGACTTCGCCGCCAAGTACTATCGTTCACCGTCGTGGCCGAGCGTCTCGTTGCGATCCGCATCAAGGCGAGGTTTTTCAACCTGAGCACCTGATCAAACTGATTGGACGTTTGTCTACGATGGGCTTCAGTCTTTCACACATTACGCTAGTTGGTTAGCGGGATCGCCTTTCTTGTGGATTGGGCAGAGCACACTTAAATTCCAATCTGGAGGCATGCACTCGTCTGACCATATTCTGCATAAGAGCTTATGCATGCTTTTTACCAGTTCTTCGCCTCCGTGTTTGAACAGCTGAGCGGGTAGTCCGTCCTTTCCAGGCGCTTTGTTATTTTTAAGCCGGGATATAGCTATCCTCACTTCATCATAGTCAGGTAGTGGGACGACATAGATTGGGGTGTCGGGTTCAACGTCTCCTTCGAAATTAAGCAGTGAGGGTAAGTTCTCCCTCCATAATTTAAAACCACTCCAAGATCTTTAGTCTCTGAAACTTTGTTTAAAATACAGTTATCAATATAATAAGGGTAGAAGTAGCATTAAGACACCTATGTAGTAAAAGCCGCGACTTTATACACCATAAATGGAGACTGTTTAAATCACTTTGAAGCTAACTTGCATCTTGCATATTGTTAGCTATCGCAAAAATCTTCAAATCTTCAGCAAAAAAAGATAATTTGAAAAGGAAACACAACTTCCAATGTCATTTATAAAAAGCACAAAAAGTAGAGGGCCTTAAATGATGCCTCGCGGATTACCAGAAGGGGCAACAAAGAAGTCCGAAGTAGAGAAATCAATTGAGACAGAACATCGACGATTGGATAGATATGACGTTATCCATGCAAAACGGAAGCCAAAGCAAGCTAACTTACTGATCAAAGCAAGCTAACTTACTGATCAGAATCCTATTAAAAACAGGGCTAGTTATCTAATCTTCTTTTAATCAATAGCTATCTCTATTGTGCGTTGCACCTTCAGTATGACTTTCAAGTACTCGTACATATATACATAACTTGGATTTAATCACTTACCTCTTTGGGGTCTAAGTCAGATCGCCAAGTAGCTACCAATTTACAAAACATACTATATGGTCCGCAGCACGCCTGTTTGCGTAAACGGCCGTACTCGCTGAGCTCAGCGTAGGTCATGCCCATGTCTTGTTCGTCGGTTTGCATCAGTTGCCCATCTTGAAGAGGTTCTAGTTCGGCAGTGGGTGGTGCTTCAATAATTGACTCTAGCACAGTCAAATTAAATCTATGAAAGCAAATATGTATATTAAGGCGCCTCGCGAAAAAAAGTTGCACTCTTTTCTAAGGACTCTCCCAAAATATTTCGCAAAAATATTAAGATTTACTGGAGCTAAACCGCGTTAAAAAAACGCTAAAAATATCCGTTTTTATGTATAAAAGGACCCTGCAAACATCGACTACCGAAACTCACTAACACAATCATAAAAATTCCAACTCACTAATACTAATGAACCGGAAGTAAATAAATTTTTGGTAACATTTCGGTAGCGCTCCTTAAAAACTACCAACTTATATATAAGGTATGTTCCAGGTATTTTTTGAGTTGTTTTTGGGTATTTTCCATGTAATCCACTTGGTTGTTACTTTAATAGTACGACGTCTGGCGAAAAAAAACTTTCAGTAAAGTTTTGGTATATTTCCAAAATAAATACGAAGTTCAAACAAAGAGATGGTATGTGTCGATTCTTTTATCATGGGCCTTCTCCAGGATTTGGCGTATGGTGAAAATCTGGTCGATGGTAGACTTACCAGGTCCAAAGCCACACTGATAAGGTCCAATCAGTTTGTCTACGATGGGCTTCAGTCTTTCACACAATACGCTAGAAAGGACCTTATATGCGATATTAAGAAGACTGATTCCGCGGTAGTTGGTGCGGTTAGCGGGATCGCCTTTCTTGTGGATTGGGCAGAGCACACTTAAATTCCAATCCGGAGGCATGCACTCATCTGACCATATTCTGCATAAGAGCTTATGCATGCTTTTTTCCAGCTCTTCGCCTCCGTGTTTGAACAGCTCGGCGGGTAGTCCGTCTTTTTCAGGCGATTTGTTGTTCATGAGCCTGGATATAGCTATCCTTACTTCATTATAGTCAGGTGGTGGGACGACTTTTCCATCGTCCGGGATTGGGGTATCGGGTTCGCCGTCTCCCTCGCAATTTAGCAGTGAGGAGAAGTGCTCCCTCCATAATTTAAGTACACTCTGTACGTCGGTTACCAGGTCGCCATTATTGTTCTTACAGGAACTTACCCCGGTCTTAAAACCTTCCGTCATCCGCCGGATCTTTTCATAGAATTTTCGGGCATCATTCCTGTTAGCCAGCATCTCAAGCTCCTTACACTCACGCCTTTCGGCCTAACTTTTCTTTTTTCTGAAAAGGCGTCTCTCTTCCTTCTTTGCCTCACGATGGCGTTGCCATACACTGCGGGTTGCGCCCGTTCGCAACGTCTCCTTGTAGGCAGCGTCCTTATTTTTCGAGGCAGCTTTGCATTCCTCATCGTACCAGTGGTTCTTGCGGGCTCGCTGGAACCCTATAGTGGCCTCAGCGGCGGTGCGCAATGAGTGAGAGATATGCTTCCATTGCTCGGTTACATCGCAACAGAATTACTGTGCTAAATATTATAAAAAAATTGTTTTAGGTAACTAAAGAAAATCAGCAACAGGTCAGTGTACTTAAGCCGAACGATATCCTTAATCATAGGCAGCCTTGTTGGAATTCCAAGTGATATCATCCAGTTGGGCAGTGCCACCTTTCGTCAAATCATAGCCTTCACAATTTTTCCATGAACACCCTAATGTGCATAATGACCCAAAAGTATAAGGTTAACAGTAGTTACCCCGATCACTGCAGCGTGTAACTATCTTTGCCATTGCTTCAATCAACGTAATCAAGCAGAAGTTCTAAAGCATCAACACCGTTTTAATTAATTTATATATTAGCTTTTAATTATCTTAATTTAAATTATGGTTTACTATTAATAAATTTTTGAAAAAAAACTTGGAAAAAATCGTACTTACATTTCTTAGAATTTTGAGTTTTCAAAACCGAATTAGTCCTCAAAATATTGGTACTTTTCGCTGTAATTTACTAAGTACTTACCATAAAACTACCAAGTATTTATTGAGGAAAATACCAGAAAACGAGGGGTATTTAAAGACATATTTTCGCGTAAGTTACTAATAACTATCAAGTAAAATTCCTGCCATTAATCATGAAAGTTAACGATAGCTACCTGTAAAACACTAGTAAACTACCGGTATTTGTAGTCGCTTTTGGCCTAGAGTACAAGTAACTATCAAGGAAAATATCAGTATTGTGGCGAATATTCTCAAGAATCGCTCATCTTCCAACACTAGCGTATTTCCACCACTAGCGTCACTACCACAACTACAGCTGTTTAGATACATGACGTGAAAGCGAGAGAGGGAGAGGCAGCTCGCATGTTTGCGAATGTGGCACAAAAAGGAGATGACGATAGATAAAACTTTCGAGAACACTGTTGCACGAATAACCCAGAAATGTGTGGACATTTCTAGGTGATGAAGCCCAAAACGTATTCAACAAAGTGTGCTTGAATTTGACGTTGCTCTCAATCGGAACCATAATGTTAAACAGAAAAATGTTTTAACCCAGTTGAAAATTTTTTTTTCCGTTATAAACTTTTAGGAAAAAATTTGGTAATTAACTTTTGTTTTAAATTTTCAATATTTATATTTTACCTTTAATTCAAATAAGCAATACGAAAGAATATTCGGTAGCAAATTTAGAAGTATTTTATTGGTAGTGAAAAAAACTTCGGTGCCAGTGAAGAACGGTTGGAATTCAATTGTTTTGTAAGCTAAGGTAAGAAAACTGTAACCAAACATTTTTTACAAAAATCGCGGATGGTTAAGAGTAAATTATTGCTAATATTAAAGAAGAGAAAATGATACCCAATTTACATGTGGTGCACCATAAAGGATTAATTCATTTGTTTATATTCGTTTGACATTATAGCCCCTTACAAGAGAAAATATTTAACTGTCAAGCACACTTTGTTGAATACATTTTGATGAAGCCGCAGTCTACTAGGGTATATAAAAGCGCAAAGACAATGCACGTCAATCAGTTTATTTTCAAGTGAAGTACTGAACAGTGAATTAACCCGCGATATTGTACTACGGTTTTTAGTAGTGAATAAAGCGTACTATTTATTAAGCAGAATCTGAGTGTTTTATTTAACGTAAAGTGATCGAACTCAGGGAAAATAGTCGAGGAATCATCGAATTCGCCACAATTGGTGTCAGAAGCGGTATTGTTAAATAAATTCATGGACTGGCTAACTGAGCCGTTACGTTCACGCATTATTGTGAATAACCCCCGCGATCGCAGCAACCCTGCGGCCGCCAACTTCACCACACTTTACACGCACACTAACACAGTTACACTTACACCAAATGTCAACACGATACACACCCACACATAATAAACAAAACACAATTGTATAAACTATTGTACCCGCCACACGATTTACTTTTGCGCTCCCGCTAATTAAAGCTAAATTTAAATTTAAAATCAAATTTCTTTTCCTTATTTATTGTGTTGGAAAGGTGAGTGCAGTGAAGTGAAGTGTAACCAATTATATATGGTCCATCTTCGCCTTAAAGAAAAAGCACCTATGGACAGTGAAAAAACCAAATTATAAAATTAAATATTAAAAGTCCACAAAAAACAACAAAAAAGGCGCAATACATATATGGACAGTGAGAAAATACAAAAGTGAACAAATAAATTAAACATAAAGAGACAATATACAGTCCACAAAAACGATATTGAAAAAATAATTGCAAAAACAAAACGTGAAAAAGTGAATCCCCATATTAGGGTGAACAAAAACAAAAATTAATTAATTTTACTTTCACGAACAAAAAACAAAACCTAAACATTTAAACAAAATAATATTATAAAATATTCGGGCGCGCCGGTCAACACCCAAAATACAACAACAAAAAACTACAATCTACCAATATAAAACCGGGCGCGAAAAAATACAAAAATACATAACAAAAATTGTTGCTACACATATGAAAAAAAAGCGAGGGAAGGAAGGACAAACAACAACATTAACAAAAAAATTATAAATACAAATTAATTAAACAACGCTTAGTAAACTTCCCCTTAACCCCTTGCAAAAGAGCGGTTGTATCATTTTCAATTATTATATGTTCATTTGGCTTTCTACGGAATTTTTTTTTCACAAATCCGTATTTCCCAAAATCGAACTATATAAAATATATATACATACCTATAAACTCAAAATTTATTTGGCAGAAAATGTTCCACCAAAATACGGAAATTTGAAAATAACAGGATTAAAAAAAATATATATATATTGAGGCGGTTAGAAACAAAGGGGTGTAAGTACCTTTTTCACAAAAAACGAGTTAAGTGCACCATCACATTAATAAAACACCATTTTATTTGGTGGCAAAAGGATATATATAAATAATATTCCAATAGCGATATCTACCCACTAAAAGAAATAGTGCTTAACAATTTCTTCAAAATACTTGGAAGCAAAGGGGTGTATGTGCAGTACATTTTTAGATGACTGTAATTATTTTAATAGTTTAGATAATCGCACACGGTTTACCATTTTGGAAACTTCAAAGCCTCTACTTTAAGAATATGTAAAAGTTTTTTGAAAAAAGTTTCAAAAATTATGAGAAAAATCACTTTGAAAAATCCCTTTTTTCCATAGAAAAGGGCGATGAAAAAAAAAGTATCCACCCCTAAGGGTTAAGTTACAGCGCTAATTTTTTGCAAGACTTATTTTCTCATCGATACCTAACTTTTCAGGGGGTAAGACCAAGTCGACCTTTCTTTTGAATCATCCCAGTGATAGTACTTAACAATTTTTTCAAAGTACTTGGATGCAAAGGGGTGTATGTGCAGTACATTTTTAGATGGCTGTAATTATTTTAATAGTTTAGATAATCGCACATGGTTTACCATTTTGGAAAATTCAAAGCCTCTACTTTAAGAATATGTAAAAGTTTTTTGAAAAAAGTTTCAAAAATTATGAGAAAAATCACTTTGAAAAATCCCTTTTTTCCATAGAAAAGGGCGATAAAAAAAGTATCCACCCCTAAGGGTTAAGTTACAGCGCTAATTTTTTGCAAGACTTATTTTCTCATCGATACCTAACTTTTCAGGGGATAAGACCATGTCGACCTTTCTTTTGAATCACTCCAGTGTGCATCCTACGTAATTTTTGATATTTTTTAAGTTTTTGGGGTTCTGGTGGCACCTGAAGACAAAGCGTTAGGAATCTGAAGTTTTTAGAGGGTAACTAGTATGCCAAGACATAACTTTTGCGCACCCAACTTGTTCAATTACTGCGAAAAGTAAAAAAAAAATATTTTTTCACTCCGCCCTAATACAAAGGCCTTGTGGCACTTTATAAAGAAAATTGCTTGCGTTCATGTTAGCAAAGCAAGGAATATAAAGTAAGACTTATAATCTTAGCGTTATTCACAAATTAAGTGGTAAATCATAAAAAAGAAATTTCGTTTAGATGCAAAGGGGTGTAAGTACTAGCACCCCTTCACTTAAAGCTCTGTATTTTTTAAATTACAAACTTAAATGCATTAAAATTTATTAAAACAATCTTCTTAAATATATTAGAAATAAAAACTAATAAGTTTGAACATTTTCAAATGCTCCTGATTTTTTTTCCAGAGCTTAAACTTTGAACCTGTTTTTCTCAAATTGACAAAAGTGGCACTTACACCCCTTTGCTTCTAACCGCCTCATATATACATAAAAATTCTAGTCCCGGTCAAGGTCCGCCCATCCTACATATTTTAAATAGGTACATATTAACATAATAATTTCCATTTGAAGTCCCGCATTAAGTATTACAACAAATACTTAGTAAACGAAATAAAAAATCTCACCGCGGACATACTGCTTATTTTTCGTGTTGTCAAGCACAAAATAAATACTTATTCCAAAAACAAAATATAGGTTTCAAGTCTGACTTGCAAATTTTACCGGCAATAGGTACCCCCTTTAGCTTGCAATCCCTTGCGCACATAAGTCAAGCAAAGGCAGGATTGCGCTAACAAAATAAGCAGTAGAAAGAATAAAGAAAATTAACCCCCGAATTCTGTAAGCTGTCTCTAGTCACTAATAGAGACAATAGTCACTAATAGAGACAATTCGTGTTCCAATTCCATGTTGTCCAATTACAAACCTCAAATGACAGATCTCAATTTTGTGACTTGAGATGAGACAAAATTACAGAATTCCAGGGCTAACCAAAATATTAAAGTTGTTAGCGAAGCTATTTTCTGTTCTCCCAGTAAAAGAACTGAGTGATTATCAACAAAAAATATACGGACACACAAATTAGGGAAAAAGCTATATTCCAGCATCCTAAAAGAAACAAAATATATATAAACAACAAAGTTCCTTGCACTTAATTGCATTGAATTTAACATTGTAGAAAAAAAGCACGAAACAAAACAAACCCTATTGTTTACCTGCATTGCGTAAGGTAACTAGATTATACCCAACTAGATTACACCCAACAAAAAATTTTGAAAGTACTTATAAATTGACAATACCTTCCAAAAAATATTGTAGGTACTTATAAAAATATATAAGGGAATAATAAGCGGTATTATTTCCATTTAACCTTTGGCATATTTGCACAATAAAAAGCCAAGGAAGAAAATACACTCGCGTGCAAAATAAAAGCAGCGATAGCAATAAAATCCCGATTCAATAAAAATAAGTTCTGTTATTGAATAATATACAGACATTAATATAAATTGATATCTATTTATATTAACAGATCAAATCGTTAACGACTGAAAACCGACAGTTGCGCGAAAAAAATATAAGCACCGATAAAAATAAAACTCGGTAAAACAAAAAAAAAATGTTTAATAATATTTATATTTATTAAATTTCAAAAACATAATGTCCGACCCAAAATCTCCCCATATCGTAGTGGAGCCGCACAAACTGGATGAAGACGAAAAGCCACAAAGCAGCCCTGCTGACGGCACCCGCTCAAAACAGGGTGGAAAGCAAAAAAAGGGCAAAGAATTTTCAGCAGCAAAATTCATAACCGAAAGTGACGGTATCATAAGATACTGCACTAGATTCGCCTCAATCCCTATAGAGGATAATACGGAATCGGTTCTAGAAGTCAAGGACAAATCTCTTGACAGATTTTGGACACGGCTCCAAACAGCATATGACGCAATCATCGAAACTGATGATTCAGACTTGCCAGAAAATTTTAAAGAATCGGCTTATTCGAAATATGAAAACTGCTTAGACCGTTATGATCTCCGATCAACTAAAACTATTAAGGCCAATTATTGCACCTACTCTACAACGAGTAGAGCTGCCCCAAACACAAATCAAAGAAACAAATTCAGGCATATATCTCAAAGTGCCGGCCTGTGATACTGAAGTATTTCATGGGGGTTATGAGCAATGGCCGTCGTTCCGAGATATGTTCTCAGCCGTTTACATAAACCACCCAAAGCTATCACAAACGCAAAAATTATACCATTTAAGAAATAAAACTAAAGGCCAAGCAGGTATAATAGTAAAACAGTTCACACTTAACGATGTCAATTTTAATCTGGCTTGGGAACGTTAAAAGCTAGATATGAAAATGAAAGAGTATTAGTCGATAAACAAATAACGACATTAATGAACTTACCTAAAATTCAAAAAGAAACTAGCGAGGAATTTCTCAAATTACAATCAACAGTAACAAACTGTTTGTCGGTTCTAGAAACCCAAAAAATTCCCACGGAAAACTGGGACCCAATTCTGGTCAATATTTGTGCTGCCACATTGCCAGAAAAATCTTTAATTTTATGGGAGCAATCTCTCTTATCCCGTAAAAAATGCCCACCGTGGCAACAAATGAAAGATTTTCTAACCACCCAGTTCGAAATCGCAGAACGAGTAGGTACAAAAGAAACAAAGCCGAAAAATGCAAATGAAAATAAAAGCTTCTTTAAACCCCAAGCCAGTAATTTTAACTCCCATAACAGGAGTAACTATATTTCAAACAACAAAAGTTTCACCAAAAATCAATCGTTCACATCTGAACAACATAGATATTTGTCATGCGAACTGTGTAACGGAGGCCATTCAATAAGATCTTGCGAGAAATTTATAAAATTATCAACAAACGAGCGAAATAATTTAGTCAGGACTAAGAAACTCTGCACAAACTGTTTATCAAAGACTCACCCAGTGCAGAGATGTCCAAGTGTTCACAAGTGCGCATATTGCCAAGGGAGACACCATTCGATGCTCCATATAAACAATCAAAATAACTCTCAAATTGGTCGAACTTTCAATAGAACCACTGGACTAGCGGCAACAGCTAGTCCTGAAAATATCGAATCAGAAAGTCCTGAAAGTTGTCAAGAACAACCATGCTGCTCAAAAGCAGCCAGAGTACAAACGCTTCATTCAGAAAACGAAAGCAAAACTTTATTACCTACAGCAGTCGTCTCCATCGAACACCGAGGAGAACGATTCACCTCATTACCTTGGTGTTTTCAAATGCGGATCAAAGAATAAAAGCACAAGCTATAGTTCTGCCGCGACTGACAAACATGCTCCCAAGCTATAATATAAATAGCGAGCACTGGCAAAAGTTTTCACATCTGAAACTTGCCGATCCCAATTGCCATACCCCCGATCAAATCGACATATTATTGGGAAGCGATCTAAACCCCCAAATAATACTACAAGGTGTTGAGAAAATCTCCAACAACCTATTAGCCCAAAATACCATCTTCGGATGGATTTTAAGCGGCCAAGTCAAAGAGAAATTCACTACGTTCACAACGCAAGTGGAAGATATTTCAAATGACAGTCTCAATTCACAATTGAGAAAATTCTGGGAAGTCGAAGAACTCCCTCCAATTCCCGTTACTACAGCTGACGATAAGTATTGTGAAGACTTCTACAAAGCCACAACTACAAGATCAGAGAACGGGCGGTACGTCGTACGACTACCATTTAAACAACAATTCCCTGATACACTCGCCTTGGGTCACTCACGAACCTCAGCTCTACAGCAGTTTCTAAGTATGGAAAGAAACTTACTTAAAAAAGGCGAGCTAAAAACCTCATACGATAATGTTCTTGAGGAGTATCTACAACTTGTTCATATGGAATCAGTAAATTCCTATGAAAAAATTACAAAAGGCAAACACGCCTCATTTTATCTTCCACACCACGCGGTTATAAAACCGGAAAAACTTACAACAAAAGTAAGAGTGGTGTTTAATGCATCTAAATTCACAAGCTCAGGTAACTCCCTTAACGATGTTTTATACACCTATACTACAGAAATACTGGCAAATATAAAAAAGGAAAATCTGCTAGATACCAATTTTCTAAAATTTGAAAAAGAGAGCACCACCAAAACCTTGGGCATACAATGGAATGCAATATCAGACCAATTCTCATACACTCTTGAGTCGATATCTGCAAAATCCGCAAAAACTAAAAGGCAAATTCTATCCTCTGTGGCGAAACTTTTCGACCCCGCAGGATGGCTTGCGCCAATTATGATTCAAGCAAAGATCTTGATGCAAGAATTATGGCTAGATGGAACCGATTGGGACGAAGTGGTTAAACCACTCCGCTTAATAAAATGGTCCCAATTTGCAAACAACCTGCATACTATTGCCGAGATACAAATACCTCGGTGGGTAAATTTCGCCCCTGATCACCAAGTCGAACTACATGGCTTCTGCGACGCTTCTGAAAAAAAAAACTGCGCAGCGATTTATGTGCGAAGTCAGCACAATGGAAAAACTGCCAGCCACTTATTACTAGCAAAAGGCAAGGTCGCACCCCTCAAGACCGTAAGCCTTCCACGCAAAACTAGCCTCGACCGTACAAAAACACCTGAACCTGAGCAATAGGAAATCTTGGCACAAGAGGCTGCAAACCATTGCACTTAACAACCACCACACTTTGGTGGAACGGCCCAAGCTGGCTGGTAGAACCACAAGAAGCGTGGCCACAATCACCTGCACGAAATATCATAGCCCCAGAAAGTCGAAGAATCGAAGGCTTTCATGCCACTCTGGAGGACACGGATATCCTAGAGCGATTTTCGTCGGTCCCCCGAGCCTTAAGGGTAATAGCGTATATGTTTCAATTTGTAAATCGCTTAAAGAACAAAGTACAGGGAATACCTAATACCGAAAGCTATGCTCTAACGCACCAAGAGTTGCAGCGGGCAAAAATAGCTCTAATCGAGTCCACGCAAACTCGATACTATAACAGTGAACGAACACTGGGGTCAAAACCTATTGACAAAAAGAGCGCTCTATTAGTGCTTAACCCCTTTGTAGACTCGAAAGGACTGATTCGCGCCAACGGAAGGCTAGCGAACTCCAGCCTGAGCTACAACGAGCGGCATCCCATAATAATACCCGAAAAATCAGCATTTGGCAGGCTTTTTATTAATGATCTTCACATTTTAATGGTACACGCCGAACACCGGCTAATGCAACAAATGATCCGACAAGATTTTTATGTACCACGACTAAAGCCTCTGATCAAAAAATGCATCTTTACGTGTAAAGTCTGTACGCTACATAAGCAAAAGATGCGCACGCAGATCATGGCAGCTCTACCACCTGAACGCTGCAATTTTTCTCACGGGTGTTGATTTTGCCGGACCTTTCCAGTTAAAGGCCTCGATGCTAAGGTCATCTACCATAACGAAAGGTTACGTGGCTGTTTTTGTATGCTTTACGACAAAAGCCGTGCACTTAGAGTTATGTTCAGATCTGACAACGTCAGCTTTCCTCACGGCATTTGCACGCTTTGTCGGACGGCGAGGATTTCCTCCAAAATCATGAGCGACAACGGTAAAACCTTCATCGGTGCCCAACGCGCAACCGAAAAAGAGTTCATACAGTTCGCAAAAGAAGTCTCGCTGCATGTCATTGAAAAATATGCACCTCAAGGCATTATTTGGCAATTCATCCCCCCGAGCGCCCCACATATGGGTGGACTATGGGAATCAGCTGTCAAAAGTTTTAAAACACACTTTAAGAAAGCCGCTAGCAATCATAAATTTACTTTCGAAGAGTTCACAACGCTACTCATACGAGTTGAAGCCGTGCTAAACTCACGGCCGCTATCAGCGCTCTCGCAAGATCCCTCCGACTTTACAGCCCGCACACCTGGGCATTTTCTTAGAGGAGATCCACTTCTGGCTATACCAGAACCAAACGTGGACTCACTCTCCCTCATAAATCTATGGGAACGAATCAAAATTCTCCATCATGAATTTAGTCGCCGATGGAAGGAGGAATATCTCAAAGACCTCCATAAAAGATATCGGTGGAAAAACATCCAAGAAGCTCCTAAAATTGGAGAATGCGTCCTAATACATGACGACTGTCTCCCACCTACCGAATGGCGGCTAGCCCGCATCGAAAAGGTACACTACGGTTCCAACGGTCACCTCCGGGTAGTTGACCTACGCACACAAACCGGAATGTTAACGCGACCGCTCGTCAAACTATGCTTTTTACCAACCGAGTCTAATACCGCTAATACCAATAGCGCGAATATCTAAACTTAAATACAATCGAATAAAGAGCAATTCATCCACCAAGCGATGTTGCTACTCGAATTTAATACCTTACTCCTAAAGAGGTAGCTCGAAGGACTAGTTTCCAAGAATAGCGTGAATAATAACATAATACACCGCGAATAAATCCGCTTATAATACCAATAATGGCCATGCATCATTTAAGAATGTACCTTAACTCAACACATGTCACTATGAGACACTACGCCTCCGGGCATTTTCAAGGCCATGCTACCACAGCAACGGCAGCAGATAGCGCAAACACACTGTTACTGTCTAAATTGTTTGGCCACCACACGCTTCTACACCGAACAGCCAGGAGTAGCGCCCCAGCGGCACCGCCTTCACACAACTACATGCGACCCAGATCGCAACTATCACTCACCGTAGTCAAACCAGCATCCACGGTTGTGGAATCATCCGGGTGCACGACCCCGCAACCCAGCAACATCATCACTTCAGCACCCTCCTAGGCAACGCAACCTACGCTCAACCGGGATAAGCAACGTCGTGGAGACCTTGCAACAGCTTCAACGATTGCTAGGCTGATGACTCGCCTAGGGGGGCCGGGATGGCTAACTGAGCCGTTACGTTCACGCATTATTGTGAACAACCCCCGCGATCGCAGAAACCCAACTTCACCACACTTTACACGCACACTAACACAGTTACACTTACACCAAATGTCAACATAATACACACCCACACATAATAAACAAAACACAATTGTATAAACTATTGTACCCGCCACGCGATTTACTTTTGCGCTCCCGCTAATTAAAGCTAAATTTAAATTTAAAATCAAATTTCTTTTCCTTATTTATTGTGTTGGAAAGGTGAGTGCAGTGAAGTGAAGTGTACCCAATTATATAGGACATTGAAAAGGATAACAAGGACATTTAAAAGGATAACAAGGACATTGAAAAGGATAACAAGGACATTTTAAGGATAACAAGGACATGGCAAAGTTGAATGAGTTGAAGATCCAGCAACTCAAAAACGAGTTGGAACGACGTGGATTGACAACAACGAGCAATAAAGCAGAGCTACAATCACGGTTGCGAGAGGCTATGGAAGCAGAGGCAATCAACGTTGACGACCACGTTTTTCAGCTTGTGGATGAGGTAGCGAAAATAGAAGAGCAAAAGGATTCTCCGGATTCAGTGGCAAATGTGGACACAAACTCTTTATTGGCTGCCTTGGCTCAGATGTCAAACGACATAACATCAATCATGTCATCTCAGTTGGAAGAACAGAAGACACACATGGCATCTCAGTTGGAACAACAAGAGACACGCATGGCATCTCAACTGGAAGAACACAAGGCTTATATGTCATCGAGGCTGGAAGAGCAGGAGGCACGAATGTCGTCGCAAATTTCGGCACAGGTATCATCGGAGATCTCCACTCAACTGGAAGAACACAAGGCTTATATGTCATCTCATCTGGAGGCACAAGTTGCAAAGATTGCAGAACTTCAATATAAAATTGACACTGAAGTTAATGCGTTGAGAGGACGGATCCAGGAGTTGCAGCTAAATCGTCCAACTGTTTCAACAAACGCACCCAAGGTAAAAACTCCATCCTTTGACGGTTCTGTCCCTTTCCAGGTATTTAAGCTACAATTTGAGAAGACACAAGCTGTGAAGAACTGGGTCGCTGAAGACAAAGTCGCTGCACTCTTCGTAGCATTGAAAGGACCGGCAGCCGAAATCTTACATACTATTCCTGATGGCGACCGAAACAACTATGAAGCATTTGCGGAGACGGTATCACATGCTCTAACTCAAGAAACAGCATCACTATTGTGCAAACCAGCGTACAAAGCTCATCGTGTGGAAGTAGAACGACCAGAATGGGTGGACGCAATCCTAGAAGCAATGAACGGAAAGCAATAGAAAAATGAAGCGGCCATTAAATGTTTCAAGTGCGGAAAGTCTGGCCATATTGCGCGTTATTGCAACATCGGCTCCAGAGACTTCGGCAATGCAGGTGGACGTAGGGATAACGCTGGAGGAGATGAGCAAGATGAATGCCCCATAGTTTGTCTCGCAGGTCGGAGGGAAAGCAAGTAATGTTACTGTTAGAGGTTTCTTGGACGGAAAAGAGCGGTTACTCACTGTGGATACTGGCGCGTCTCATTCCATCATTAGAAGTGACTTGGTCCATAAGAGAGTAAGACCATTGCAGGATGCAAAGTTGCGGACAGTGACTGGAGAAAGTAAGCTAGTCCAGGGAGAAGTGCGGTGCAAAGTTGTGATTGGGAATGTGACTACATACCACAACTTCTTAGTAGTGGATATTGTGGACGAAGTCATCATTGGCATCGACTTCTTGGCTGAGAGAGACATTCACATAAACGTGAGAAATAGAGTTATGACATACAATGGCCAAGAAGTACCTCTGATCTTTGGACACAACATTGGGTATTGCACCAAAGGAGTTTCATTGGAGGTGAAGCACAGGGACACTCGGAAAGCAAAGGTACCTCCTCGACCAATGGCTTCTATAGACAAATGCCTACTTGAGAATTTTTGGAGAAATCAGCAGGAAGATTCAGATCTGGCATGTGTGATCCGAGGGCTTGAGCAAAACAAACGTTTAGCAAGAAAAGAAATGTCAGCGGCGAGTTCAGTTGCCAAGTCATATTGGGCACAATGGAACAGTTTACGAATGGTATCCGGTTGTTTGCATAGAATATGGGAGAGTGAGGATGGTCAATGCACTCGGAAGCTTATAGTTGTTCCAAGGAAGCGGGTGTCTGATGTTCTCAGGGAAATGCATAACGATCCAAGTGGAGGTCATCTAGGAGTCAAGAAGACCTTGGAGAGGATTAAGCAGACATTTTATTGGGTTGGTTACGGTCAGTCGGTAAAGGAGTGGATTGCCAATGCGATGAGTGCATCAGAGCAAAGGTGCTGAGGTCCACGAGTCATGCTCGAAGGAGGCAGTGCAACTCAGATGCACCGGTTGAGAGGATTACCTTGGATGAAGCTGGTCCATTCCCCAGAACTGTAAGCAAAAACATGAAAACCAGGTAAGACAAAGCAATGGAAACGGAAGGGTTCCTGGAAGGAGATTTAGTATTCCTATACGGGTCACAACGGAGGAAAGGTGTGTCTCCCAAAGTTCAGTGCAACTGGGAAGGACCATACAGAGTTGTGAAACGTATCAACGACGTTGTTTACCGCATACAGGCTGTTGGAATGCCACGGAACAAAATGAAGGTGGTTCCCCTGGAGGGGCTAGCAACGTTTGGATCTGGAAATGTGTCTGATCGGGACGATCAGACTTAGGTGGAGGGCAGTGTGGCGAATGTTCTCAAGAATCGCTCATCTTCCAACACTAGCGCAATTCCACCACTAGCGTCATTACCACAACTACAGCTGTTAAGATACATGACGTGAGAGCGAGAGAGGAGAAGGCAGCTCGCATGTTTGCGAATGTGGCACAAAAAGGAGATGACGATAGATAAACGTTTCGAGAACACTGTAGCACGAATAACCCAGAAATGTGTAGACATTTCTAGGTGATGAAGCCGCAGTCTACTAGGGTATATAAAAGCGCAAAGACAACGCACGTCAATCAGTTTATTTTCAAGTGTTGTACAGTGAAGTACTGAACAGTGAATTAACCCGCGATATTGTACCACGGTTTTTAGTAGTGAATAAAGCGTACTATTTATTAAGCAGAATCTGAGTGTTTATTTAACGTACAGTGATCGAACTCAGGGATAATAGTGGAGGAATCATCGAATTCGTCACAGTATGTTTTTCATGAAAAATACCAAAAGGCGACCAGCCAATTTACAGGAAGTGTTTTCGATTATATGTATTTTTGAGCTCTAGGCCACCCAGATATATATGAAGAAAAATACTTAAATTTGTTTAAATCATATATTTATTTAAGTAAATCGATATTTCGACCTCAATTTGACGTCATCATCAGGATCTGGAATGTATAAACATTTAAACCAGAAAAATTCACAAAACATTTTCATACACTTACACTATTGACTGCACCTTATCGACTAATTTAATATTTATAAAAGAACAAAGTGGAAAGTCATATCATGAAAAATGTAAACAATGTAAAACAGAAATGATCAACAAAACTTTACTAACAACAATACATAAAAACATGTCAAATGGGCCTTGCTTAAATAGTGTTGTTGTTATTGACTCTCTCTATGCTTGGTGTGTCCCCTCTTTCTTATCAGCTCTCGGTATGCTGTAGCGCACTGAGAAATGCTCTTGAAATTTATACGTATGTCGCTAGGTGTGTTGACGATATATAGCATCTCCAAAATATAGCGCTTTTTATAATTTGTTTCTTGTTGTAGTATAGCTATTTAAGTTGGGAGAGTGTCCAGTGGTTATGCAGTGTTGTGATAGAGCCGTTTTGTTGTCATTAGAGTGGTCCCGATTTTTGATGTTCGATTTATGAGCGGAAATCCTTGTCTTTAGTTTCGATTTAGTTGTACCCACATATACTTTATTGCATACGTGGGACCCGTCCCCGTTACAATTGATTTAATAAATTAAGTCCGATTTCTCTAGTTTTTCTATTTTGCTTTTCGTGTTACTAAATAATTGTTGTAGTGTGTTAGTGTTTTCTTTAGTTTTCTTTGTCATATATAGTCGAGTGTTTCATCCGGTTTGATAGGCCTGGTACAAAAATGGCAGTCTTATATATTTTGTTAGTGTTATTCCTGTTAATGCTGCTCTGTTTAGTGTGATATTCATGAATATATCCATTAACTAAATGGGTGGGAAACTCATTGTCCGAAAGAATCCTTTTTATGATGCCGATATTTTTCTTGTGGTAAATCCCGTCGCTAATTGAGAGTACGGGGCCTATTACGGTTCGCGAGTCGCTTGAGTTATTCGAGTCGCCTTATTTGGCTAGTCGCCTAGCTCCAATGATTATGGATAGCGAACAAACTAGTTCGCCTGAAACATTTTGTTGCCTGTTCTAAAAACAGAAAGCGGTGAACGTCAAATGTAAAAAAAAACTTCATATTGAACAAAACTGAAATTTCAATTATTTATTATTATTGTACGTTTTTAATGAATATTGTAGTTAAGAGCCAGACAAGCTGCATATAGAAAAACCAACCATTTCGAACGTGTGCGGAGTTGTGCGAGGATAATCCCGTCTGGTCCAACAGCCTCGAATCTTTTAATTACCCACCTTATCCCTTCTTCCGTGATGAAAATGTGTGCAGCCAGGTTTGTTGCAGGTGCTAAGAGTGCAACATGCGAGTTCTCTGGAAAGTGTGTAATCAAGAGCAGCTCCAGCGTTTCACGTTTCGAGCTGGTCCAGGATCCGGCAGGTTTCCGCAAATAGCCTATATGTATCTGTTTGAGTTCTTGAGAGCACTCGTCTCAGTCTCGCTGTATAGTCGACATTCTCGACCGCAGTACAAAAAATTCTCCACAAAGTTCTCTTCGCCTGCCTCAGAGCCTTGTATGTTTATATTTATATCTGAGTCATTGAGTCTCCTTGCGAAGGCTCTTGGCCTTATTAAATTGTTTCCTCCACCAGTGTGGCCTATGTTTACAGCGTGGTTTTGGCACTGGACAGGCCTTATCGAGGGCATTTGAGAGCGCCGTTGTAAAGGTCGTAACTAGGTCTTCCGGCTACGTACAGGTCATACCACCACCGGTCTTTGGCGATGGCCAAACTGTCGTTGTCTCGGTCAAGGATGCCTATTACGATCCGGTCCATGGTCACTTCAGCAAAGCTTGGTTTACCCCAAAATGACACCACTATATCCCCGAAATTACCCCAAAATGATCCCAATATTACCACAAAATGACCAAAAAATATCTCCAGAATGAACACAAAATTGGTCAAAATAACCACACAAAAAATCCCAAAATGACCCTAAAATATTCCCAAAATGACACCAAAATATTCCAAAAATGACCACAAAATAACGACTAAAATTTCCTCGAAATTAGTCCAAAATGACCCCAAAATATTCCAAAAATGACCACAAAATAACAACAAAATATCATCAAATTTAGTCCAAAGTGACCACAAAATAACTGCAAAATATTCCCAAAATTACCCCAAAATGACCACGAAATGACACCAAATTATTCAAAAAATGACCACAAAATAACAACAATATATCCCCCAAATTAGTCCAAAATGACCACAAAATAACCCCAAAATGACCACAAAATGACACCAAAATATTCCAAAAATGACCACAAAATAACGACTAAAATTTCCTCGAAATTAGTCCAAAATGACCCCACAAAATAACACCAAAATATCATCAAATTTAGTCCAAAATGACCACAAAATAACTCCAAAATATTCCCAAAATTACCCCAAAATGACCACAAAATGACACCAAATTATTCAAAAAATGACCACAAAATAACAACAATATATCCCCGAAATTAGTCCAAAATGACCACAAAATAACCCCAAAATGACCACACAATGAGCCCAAAAAATCCCCAAAATGACAACAAAATATTTCAAAAATGACCATAAAATAACAACAAAATATCCCCGAAATTAGTCCAAAATAACCACAAAATGACCCCAAAATATTCCCAAAATGACCACAAAATAACAACGAAATTACCACAAAATTACCCCCAAATAATCCCAATATGACCATAAAATCAAATTTTTCCTCCTAGTCACCTTCAAATTCTGTTAGCCAGATTTTGACACTCCCGGCGAACGAATTTGACATTCGCTTAATTTTGAAGTTTGAGGCGAATGTTACCGGGCGACTCGCAGTCGGTAATACAAATGTAAGCGAGTCGCGCATATTTTTGTTCGACTCGCAAACCGTAATAGGCCCCTACTTTTCGTATAAAATTTTTTGCTGTGTTAACTATCGTAGTCTTAGGGCCGCTTGCATAAATGCTGATAACGACTAACCGGAGTTTAATTGACGTATTTTGTATGGCTAGCTGTCAAGTTAATCACCGATTAGGCTTAATCGGCTTTTATGCAAGTGGCCCTTAGCATGTTTGGAATTAAAATTTATTAACCTTCCGGACGCAGTGGGCTTTTTATACCAGTCGAAGGTTAAGCGATTACCATTTTTTATCACCATTGTGTCCAAGAAAGGCAACTGTCCATTTTTTTCTATTTCGCAAGTAAATTTAATTGATTTGTGATATGAATTTAAAATAGCCAACATTTCATTAATGAAATCTGTCTTAGCTATAGCAAATAAATCATCCACATATTTTGTGAGCAGCCGCGGTTTTTGGATGAGTCGTCTAAAAATTTTTGTAGTAATTCTTCCATCACTATATCAGCTATGACCGGTGAAGCTGGGGGGCCCATTGGCATACCTGATCTCTGCTCGTAAATTTTATTATTATATTTGAAGTACCGATTTTCTTTGATGCAGAAGTGTACCACACTAATGAAAAGTTCTTTATTAAGAGTTGTATGGGGACTAATTTGATCCCATCTATTATTTCAATGGCATGATCTACCGGGATACTAGGAAACAGAGACACAACATCAAACGATACAAGGGTCTCGTCGTCACACACGTACGTTTCTTTGATTTTATTTTTGAACTCGATCGAGTCTTTGACATTGAACTTGGACGTTTTGGTAATGTTTTTGAGGACATTGACAACATATTTACATAAATTATACGACGGAGAGTTAATTGACGAACATATAGGCCTGAGTGCCTTCTTTGTGGATTTTCGGCAATCCATACAATCTTGGAGCATTGGCAGTTTTGCTAAGTAGGCTATATTTTTCCCTAAGATCTATCACTTTCCTATTAAATAATTTTTCTACTAACTCATTATTCTTTTCTTGTAGTTTGTTTGTGGGATCTTTTTTTAAAACACGATATGCGGCAATATCATTGACCATTATTTGTAATTTTTTGTCATAATCAGATTTGTCCATTAATACTGTTACCTTTCCTTTGTCTGCGTTAAGGACTAAAATTTCCTTATTTTCCTTAAAAAATTTGTTTGCTGATTGAAGGTACTATGAATGTATTTATCTCGCGCGCTCAAAGTATTCTTATTCAGATGATCCCGTATTAACACTGTAAAGTTGCTTCTCTCAATCTCTTGCCGTTCTTTGCTTTCAATCGTTTGTAAGCAATCCTCGCCGTCCGCTATTAACTTAAAAACTTATTGGGAAAATGCCTGGAATATATCATAGAAGTTGTTGGTATACTCCAGTTTTCTTATTTGATATTGTATTTGAATAATTCACATGTACATGAAGTATATAGGGTAATTCTATCCCGAGGCCAATGCTTTTTAACTGAATACCTATCTGGAAAATTTTCTGATAATTACGGCATTATTACTTAATTATTTATTTATTATTACAAAAGCGACTACAAATATAGTCGAGTTCTTCACTGCCCGAATCTTGACATTGTCACCAACAAAGTCTTCGGCGAGCTTATTCACGACGTGGACAGCGCAGGTTGGCATGGAATTAGAAATTTATGTAGGTGATCATAAAATACCTACTGTCGCTCACCCAAAAATTTTAGGAGTGACTTTTGACACCATGCACACTTTCGCTGCCCATTCAGCTGCAATTGTCTCAAAATTACAGAGCCGCAACAAAATCCCCAAGTCACTAGCCGGCAGTACTTGGGGTAAAGACAAAGAAACGTTGTTGGTAACGTACAAGGCAATTGGTCGGCCGATCCTGAACTATGCGTCGCCGATATGGTCGCCGGGGCTTGCAGACGTTCACTGGAATCAGCTTCAGGTCTGTCAAAACACCGCGCTCAGAACCGCTACGGGGTGCGTCCTTATGTCACCTATATCTCATATACATAATGAGGTGGAAATGCTTCCAGTTAGGGAGCATAATGAAATGCTAAACAAGCAGTACCTACTGAATTGCTGTAAACCACAGCATCCCGGTAGACAACTGCTTGAACTCATTCCGCCTCCTAGGACCATAAGGTCGCATCTACGTAAACATTTTGATGAGATCCGTCACTATATAACAACGCCGTTTGATCTACAGGTGCACAAACAGGCTTTGGGGCATATCCATACAACGTCTGTTGGCCATTACTCTGCGCTCTGTCCGCTAAACAATGTCTTACATGCCGTAACACTCGCTCGTCCCCCCACAATACCAATCACTTATTTTCTTGCTCATTTGAGCCCACTCTTCTAACACTCATCTCTCTTTGGTCCAACCCTATTGAAACTGCTAGTTTCCTTGGACTCCCGTTAGAAGATATTGATGACAATTAGGTTAAGGAAAAATACGCGTTGGGCAGGACTACACCTCGTTACAACAACAACAACAACAACCGGTAGTTTACTAGTGTTTTACAGGTAGCTATCGTTAACTTTTATGATTAATGGCAGGAATTTTACTTGATAGTTATTAGTAACTTACGCGAAAATATGTCTTTAAATACCCATCGTTTTATGGTATTTTCCTCAATAAATACTTGGTAGTTTTTTGGTAAATACTTAGTAAATTACAGCGAAAAGTACCAATATTTTGAGGGCTAATTTGGTTTTGAAAACTCTAAATTCTAAGAAATGTAAGTACGATTTTTTTCAAGTTTTTTTTTCAAAAATTTATTAATAGTAAACCATAATTTAAATTAAGATAATTAAAAGCTAATATATAAATTAATTAAAACGGTGTTGCTGCTTTAGACCTTCTGCTTGATTACGTTGATTGAAGCAATGGTAAAGATAGTTATACGCTGCAGTGGTCGGGGTAACTACTGTTTACCTTCCACTTATGGGTCATTATGCACATTAGGGTGTTCATGGAAAAATTATAAAGGCTATGATTTGACGAAAGGTGGCACTGCCCAACTGGATGATATCACTTGGAATTCCAACAAGGCTGCCTATGATTAAGGATATCATTCGGCTTAAGTACACTGACCTGTTGCTGATTTTCTTTGGTTACCTAAAACAATTTTTTTTATAATATTTAGCACAGCAATTCTGCTGCGAAATTGATGTTGTTACCTTTTTTATTGTATTTTCAAGTGGTGGGTTCTGGACATGCGGGAGTTGGTGTTTTTATTAAGTTTACAGAATTCAAACTGAATGAAAAAATTTTAAAGACCGATCGAGCCTACTTGTACCGAGTGTATATTTTGAAATATAAGATACATGTTTTACACTTGTAAAATACTTGAAAATTGCTGGAAGTATTTATGTGGTTTTGAAATTCTTATTTATTTTGGAAATATACCAAAACTTTACTAAAAGTTTTTTTTTCGCAAGACGTCCTACTATTAAAGTAAAAACCAAGTGGATTACATGGAAAATACCCAAAACCAACTCGAAAAATACCTGGAACATACCTTATATATAAGTTGGTAGTTTTTAAGGAGCGCTACCGAAATGTTACCAAAAATTTATTTACTTCCGGTTCATTGGTATTAGGGAGTTGGAATTTTTATGATTGTGTTAGTAAGTTTCGGTAGTCGATGTTTGCAGGGATGTACATGAAGTATATAGGGTAATTCTATCCCGAGGCCAATGCTTTTTAACTGAGTACCTATCTGGAAAACTTTCTGATAATTACGGCATTATTACTGGTAGTGTGTTTGCTGGGGAGTAGGGATTCCAATTTCCGCGATTTCTAGCCTCTCGGGATTTTCGGGATTTGAAAGTTCAATCCCGGGATTGTCCCGAATTTTTTTTTGCTAAAAATGGCACCCCATATCTATGTAATAAAGTAGACTAAATAAAAGTAATTCATTTAAGTATATATGTATGTATTTATTAAGGCAGTCATTTTTATAACGAACGAAAAGTAACATTAAATTTGTAACTCAAAGTTACTATTCAGGAACTTGAAACATAAGTTGTTTGTACTAATGGTAAACATAGCCAAATGTACGTACATAGTTGATTAAAAACTACTTACATATGTAAGAACAAAAAAAAAATTACAGTAAATTTGTAAATAAAATATATGTATTCAGGAATTTGGTACAATTTTTTTGTACCACAGGTACAAATAGGATATTCGATACATAAAAACCGACTTATGTATATAAATGACTAAAAATTCTTAAGCGATAGTGGCGAAAACTACGTATATAGTTATGTTTCTTTTTAATTAAATTTTTTCCATTTGGTGTCCGACATAAAAATGTTATTGTAGATAAAAATAAAAAGGAATGCCATTTGATTTAGAGAAAAATTACTTTTTCTGAAGTTTGAAGTGTCATCTTAAAGAAATTATTGAATTAATACTATTTTCGGTGCCCCGGGATTTAGGTCTAGTAATACCGATATTTTCGGGACTTAAAACACAACGGGATCCCGGGATTGGAATCCCTACTGGGGAGTATGCAAAAATATTTCTTAATAAAAATCACCTGAGATGATGAAGCAGCTGGAGTACAAAAGGTAAGCATAAAAAAGTTTGAAAATTTGATAACTGCGTGCTAATATTCGCAATGTGAAAAATTGGCCCAAAAAAATCAATAATTGGCTGAGTTATTAAAGTTTTCCACAAACCTACCCCTCCAAATATGACCATCAACAGCATCAAACATCTCATTATTTGGATTGCGTTGATAAAATTTTCAAACTTTTTTATGCTTACCTTTTGTACTCCAGCTGTTTCATCATCTCAGCTCGCTGGCTTCGTGAGCAAATGTCGTAAGTCCATTTTTTTTATACCTTTCATGAACATGAAATGGTATTATAACTTTGGTCCGATGTTTGTAAGTATGAGAAGAAGAAGATATGGACCCATCAATAAGTATACCGAAATGATCAGGATGACGAGATGAGTTGATTTAGCCATGTCCGTCTGTCTGTCTGTCTGTCTGTCTGTCTGTCTGTTTGAACGCAAACTAGTCCCTCAATTTTTGAGATATCTGGCTGAAATTTTGTATGTGGCCACCATTTTGTATTATAGGAATCATGTGTCGGAACTGACAAGATCGGACCAGTATAACATATAGCCCCCATACAACCGATTATTCAGATATAAGGTTTTTTGGCCAAAACTTCCGCAATTAAAAAGTTAGGAACGTAAAATTTTGCAACTCGAGTACTTTCTATTTATGTAGTGTATATAGTGAAAATCAACGAGATCGGGCAAATGTAACATATAGCCCCCATACAACCGATTGTTCAGATATAAGAATTTTTGGCCAAAACTTCTGAAATTAAAAAGTTAGGAACGTAAAATTTTGCAACTCGAGTACTTTCTATTTATGTAGTGTATATAGTGAAAATCAACGAGATCGGGCAAATGAAACATATAGCCCCCATACAACCGATTGTTCAGATATAAGGTTTTTTGGCCAAAACTTCCGCAATTAAAAAGTTAGGAACGTAAAATTTTGCAACTCGAGTACTTTCTATTTATGTAGTGTATATAGTGAAAATCAACGAGATCGGGCAAATGTAACATATAGCCCCCATACAACCGATTGTTCAGATATAAGGTTTTTTGGCCAAAACTTCCGCAATTAAAAAGTTAGGAACGTAAAATTTTGCAACTCGAGTACTTTCTATTTATGTAGTGTATATAGTGAAAATCAACAATATCGGGCAAATGTAACATATAGCCCCCATACAACCGATTGTTCAGATATAAGGTTTTTTGGCCAAAACTTCTGCAATTAAAAAGTTAGGAACGTAAAATTTTGCATCTCGAGTACTTTCTATTTATGTAGTGTATATAGTGAAAATCAAAAAGATCGGGCAAATGTAACATATAACCCCCCCATACAACCGATTGTTCAGATATAAGGTTTTTTGACCAAAACTTCTGCAATTAAAAAGTTAGGAACGTAAAATATTGCACCTTTAGTACTTTCTACATATGTAATGTGTATAGTGTAAGTCAGTACAATTGAACACGTATAATATATAGCCTCCATACAATCGATTGTTCCGATAACTCGGATCCTATTATTTTGTAAGTTTTTTTTAAATTATAACAAATATGTGTAATGTACTTATATAGTAAATATAGTTAAATTGAAACAGGCTGTACTGGGGATCGAACAGTGAAAATCGTGACGCTTATTCATGAAAGGTATATAGCCTTCGGCACAGCCGAAGACAGCTTTCCTTACTTGTTTTTAAATGAGTTTTTAATGCAAAACGATGTATTTATAACTGTACTATCGTTTTGCATTAAAATCTCATTTAAAAAAAAATGGACTTACGACATTTGCTCACGAAGCCAGCGAGCTGCTTTTTATTAAAAAATATTTTTTCATACTCATTTTATACATAAAAAAGGATATTTTTAGCATTTTTTAATATTTTTTCGAAATATTTTGACCAAAGTCTTAGAATACATAGAAGTTTATAATTCCGACGGAATCAGGGTGTCCATTTTTTTTTTTTGTATGGAGCGTGAGGCGTCTTAGCGTGTCCGCACACGGAGCGATTCGTCATAGACGCGTATTAGATGCTATATTCGATTTTTGTACGCTTTGTTGCTGAACACATATATTTGCATGAAGAGCTGCACACGAATCGGCAGCCGCACGAAAGTGGCAAAGCATGAAAACTACATGCTGCTCAGCGTATGACAATGCTGATCGTCAGGCGTCGTACGCTTAGAAAAGAGGAAGAAGAAGCATTTGTTTACATTTTTCATTTTCGATTTTTGTGTGCCGTGGCTTTGCTGTCTTTTTTCAAATAAAATTAATTGTTTCTTGTGAAAGAAAAAATAGAAAATTTGTACAATTGGAAGAAATATGTGTTAATAATGTGCGGAAAATGTATTAATTAATTAAAATTGGAATTTTGACAGTTCTTTGTGTGATTTTTTTTGGCAGCGTCGTGTGCAGATCTTGAGAGTACGCGCCTATGACGATGCGCCTCGTCTGCGAACTGCCTTAGTTATATATGTAATACTTCTATATTGGCAGCAACGTATCTTCTCAATATGTAATAATTTCGAAATCAATTCGGGGCAAGCTAGTACCGTTTTTGTCAATGTATTGTATACGTGTATATTCATAAACGAAAAAATTGTCAAAGCAATAAAGTAGCGGATTTCATTGATAGGGGCCCAAATGTATTGAAACAAAATTTAAAATTTTTTTGAAAATATGTTGGGGCTTGTTGTCACAAGTATAATGGTAAGGTATCTCTAGTTTTTCGCCTTAGAGCCCAATCAGTGCACTTAACCTAACTTAACTTAAGCCAAAAGTTTCCAATATAGACATTTCCTGGCGTCGCGGACGTTACGTTGTTTTCCATACAAAATTGAAATTTACGCTGGGAAACACCCATATTTTCTTTCGTAAGTTTACGTTTTAAATAACAATTTATACAGATTTCTCGTATTCCAGGTTGGCCTTAAGTTAAGTTTAGTTAAGTATACGTATAGACTGGTTGGACCCTAACGTTTTTGTATAATGGAATATTCGCTACTATCTCCATAATGGCTTAAGCAATCTTGAACAGACAACGGACAACATTCTGTTATAATAAGCTAGGTTCACAGCGAGCTAAGCTCTGTGACCCAGGCACTTTTTATAGTTCCTTTTTTTACTTTTAAAATTTATAAAAAATTAAATTTAAATTTGTGTCGTTGTGTATTTTTGAAACGCTTATGATTTTTTTGAATTATATTTGTAAACCAAAATATATGCCTGCCTCGCTCAAAATTAATATATCTGTACTGTGATGTTTTCGAAAGGTAGGTACTAGCTTTTACTGCCAATATAGGAGTATTAAATATATGGTCTTAGTGTATATAGTACGTACCTATGTATGTATGTACAGTAGCCCGGATCGGTCCCCCCCAAAAAAAATTTCCTTCAAAATATCTTTAATCCTAGGGGTGGACTGGAAAAACTTTTTTTGTCAATCCACCCTAGGAAACCATTAAAAAAGAAATTTAAAAGCTTACACAAAGTTCATAGTAGTTAATTTAACTTTAAATAAAATGCATCAAAATTTGAAACTTTTTTGTCAGAATTTTTAAAAAATTTTTGAGTATGCAGTTTTGTAGCCCATTAAATTTTACTCTAACAATGTGCAAGTTAAAATTTTTTCTAAATTTTCAGAATTTTTTTTGTCAAGGGTGTTGGGTATTTTCTTCCATACAACGCATGAACTAAATTCACTTTTTTATGGAAGAAAATACCTAACACCCTTGACAAAAAAAATTCTGAAAATTCAGGGAAAATTTTTTGCGATTTTCAACTTGCACATTGTTAGAGTAAAATTGAATAGGCTACAAAACTGCATACTCAAAAATTTTATCAAAATTCAGACAAAAAATTCATTTTATTTAAATTTAAATTACCCTGCAAAAATCGAGAGTACTCTAGTTCCTTTCCAAAGAGTACTCCAATTGGAGCATCAGAGTACTCCAAATGTAATCCTTTTTCATATAAAAATTGTGCTCCAATTAACATTGCGATGTCCTAGGACTGGACCACCTACTCCAACTTTCGCTTGGTTTCTGCTACTTCATGGAGTACCTACAGTCAGAGTACTTTGCAATGTACTCCAATGTTGTTACTTCTTGGAGTATATACTGTGAGAGCGATAGTGTCGTGATTTTCGTCAATAAGGTAGGGGCAATGATCGGATTTCAAAAAGCTGAAGGTGGTCCGATGGGGTATACAAAGGATTACTATTGGAGTACTCCAATATCAAAAAATTGGAACACATAATCCAACGATTTTTGCCGGGTAACTACTATGAACTTTGTGTAAAGTTTTAAATTTCTTTTTAGTGGTTTCCGATATAGAATTCGGTATACTAAAAATGAAAATTATTGAAAACACAGCTTCTTCTTATTTCATCAAATGATTTCAAATCTAGTTTCACTGCTATTATTTAGACCGTAGCTGTACGTACGTTGGTAAATCAATGAAAGAGCATTGAAAGTTTGCTACTCACCTATCCTTTGCGTAATTAAGAAATCTGCGCAAATCAGTTTTTGATATTCCTCCAATAGGATTCACGTCAGCAGATGAGCAATCGTACTTAGTCATATAACCGCGCAAAGCTTCGTCAACATTCGCCGATCCAAGAACCAGCAATCCGCCTGGTCGATTTCGCACCCACAACATCAATTGTGCAAACATATACGCTAGGACCATACGAATTCTCGATTGTATATTTTGCAATGCTAAATTCTGCCGCGCACATCCACCCTGAGTACGAAATCGTGGGGTTAATCCAGTTACTACATTGAAGATACCCAACAGGGCATTTACGGCAGTATCAATGCTTATTTCTATATGATAACTGCCTAACTGATCGGCTAGCTGCTCTGCCCTACGACGTGTTTCCTTGCTGGAATTAACACTTCCCATAAAACATGTAACCAGTAGCCGATTGCAGAGATTTGACGGATTGTCCGGTGTATACTCAGAATCAGCTAGTATTTTACGAATATCATGAAGTACTTGTGCATCACCGCCTTGCACAGCCTTCACAATCATGCGGCACATTGAGTAGACAATTGTCGCTGAGCTGCTGGAATCGACACCACCACTCAGTGGTAAAAAGAAACCACCTTGACCGGATCGACGCAAATAGTCCCATAACCAGCAAGCAGGCCCCATTGCGATTTCCTCCTCAGGTGTATGATAAATCCATTTAATTGGCACTGAGGAGCTTTTGAAAATGTCATTGTGATTTGACATCTCAAAGTTACAAGTTATACGGGGATAGTTAGGCGCTGAGGCAGCAAGGTTGCACCGAGATCGTTGCGAAACGCGAAATGAACGTATCTCCTCTAGGTCAATGGTGGCCAAAGTCACTTCCTAAATTAAGAAAGTGGAAAAAACAATCTTTGAGGAAATGTGTGGTTAGGAAACAAAGACACAAAAGCTTACCACGTCCTGCAGGGCAAATTGTTTACTACGGGCTACGATTTCACCATTCATAGCAATGGCCGAGCAGCCATTAAAATATACACGTTGACCGTCACAGCCGCGCAAATTGCTAAAAAGATAAGCCCCACCTGCTTTAAAACTGGCATTTCGTATCAGATCAGTGCTTATGTGCGCTTTGCGTAATTCCATGTAAGATCCAGAACCGTTAACAATGATCTCCACACCTGACAGCGACATATCGATATGCTTACTAAAAGTTGAGAACAAAAACATATCGTTATCTTATCTAGGAATCTGCGTTTAGCAAAATGTTTGGCATGACATGTTAAAATATGCATACTATCACTTAAAACGTGAATTAAGGTACACAAAAAATTCAGCATATCTAAGTTTTGCATTGTCATAAAAGACAGATTGAGCAAAATTCCTTACCTGCGTACATTCCAAAGTTCTTCGCAAATCTCATAGCCAATGCAGGTGTCCTTCGTGGCAATAACCGCGTCTCCAAAAGGCACAATCGTCTGAGCGGTATGTTGAGAAATCATGCGTGGCAGATAATGTTCTTCTGTTTGAAGAGACTATTTATGAACAAAATTTAATACTATCAAGGACTTGGGCCGTTGTTGCGAATTGCTAAGACAAAAATTAACCAAAACTACTACACCAATACCTCGTTATACAGTCTTGATACGTTCTAGAAAGGTAAGTCAATATAAAAGCAATTTTCAAACTAAATGGTTAAAACCGAAACCGGGACGTCATTTTAATCGGTTTCATACCTTGATCTAAAGCGTATAAAAAAATATCCCAGCCAGTATTTTTTGAAAATTTTGAACAAAAAATAATCAAATATCATTCTCCGGGTGAATAAAAACGATCAAAGTCAAGTACAACATATTTGATTCATTTTCCTGTTTGATTGCAAAGTTAACTCAGAATTTAATTTTAAATTGAATGCCCTGATTTTATAAAACGAAACGCGACGCGAAGAGTCACATTCACTCAAGTGAAACCAAATTCGTAATTTATAAGAGCATTCACTCACTTCCGTAACTGTCAATGACTGTGGGTGAATATCAGTGCATTTCTTACCTTTTTTGGTAACATATAAGGACGCGAACTGCCGCGTTTCCTGGATTCACTTTACTTATTTCTGATATTTTTTTAAAAAGAATTTAACAAAAAAGCGAAAATAATAATAATTAATTTATCATCATTTTGTATAAATTAATTAATTAATTCGATGATAATAGTGTCAAGTAGGTAAAGTAAAGTAAAATAATGTTAGAATGAACTTAACAAAATTAGCCCGGTCGAAATAAAGATAAAAATGTGGTCAAAAAACAATAATTCCCACACAGCCAAATTTTGGTAGAGAGCCTAGGTTCGCCGTGTGTGCTAAAAAAGTTATTCGCGGCCAAGGGTCAAAATTTTAGGTTTTTTTTGGATTTATCTCGAAAACGGTAAGTTGTTTTGAAAAATGACCTGAGACAAAGTTGTAGACCTGCAAATTCTCTACAAAAATTGTCTTTTTAAAGTATTTGAGTAAAATCCTAAAAAGTATATAAATTTTGGTTCTTTATTTAATATAAGTAAGTTCCGCGACACGTTGCGGTGTAAATGATGAGTTGTTACAAACTGAAAAACTTATTCTACCCTAAGTCCCTAACCAGCCAACGTCGAGCTGCGCTGATGATGTTCTGCCGGCGCTGCTGCTGACTTGCGCGACCGTCGCACACTGGGGCCACTTATAGGTATATATGGGGACGCTCAAAATTCTGAAATCAACTTTTTTACATCAGAATCGATTTATCTGCACTAAAACAGTTAATCTATAGCATATTAACCCATTGACGGCCATGGGTTAACCCGTTGGTGACCTATGTTTCTTTATTTTAGTTTCGAATTTAATGTTCTTGAATCAGAATCGGTATATCGATACTAAAATAGTAAATCCCAAGAATTTTAACCCTTTAACGACCACGCATTAACCCATTTTTGACCCAAATTTTTTTCACTTAATTCCTAGATCAAAATATTCACATCATATTAGTTGTATCTACACTAAAACGAGTCATCTTTGGAACCTTAACCCAGTAACGGTCATGAATTAACCCATTGGTGACCAATTTTTTTTAAAGATCTATAACCAAATTATTTAAATCACCATTTGTATTTCTGTACAAAAATAGATAATGTGTATTATATTAACCCATTAGCGGCTTTGTATTAATTCATTGATAGCATATGTTGTTTTCTTTAAATTCTGAAATTAAGTTATTTGAATAAGAATCGTTATGCCTATACAAGATTTGTAGATGTTTAGCACTTTACCCCATTCACGGCCATGCTGCAACACATTAATAACTTTTTTATGCCTGAAATCAATTTATTTGCATCAGAATCGCAATAAATATATACAATGGAATAGTATATAAATGTGCTGCATCGTAACTACAAAAAAACTAAGTTTTAACTAGTTAATGAAATTTTTTCTCTATATTCTGAAATCTTTACTAAGAACTAAGTTAACAGTGATAAAACGTAGTAAATAGCTATAACTAGCGGGTGTCTGAGTTAAAAAAGGAAATATGCAGGTGCAGGTACATATGTATGTATACAAAAATGGTTTTCTCCAAATTTCTTGTTTCGAGATATTAAAAGTTTTTTGTTGTCACAAGCAGGGTTCGTATTTGCACACACATGTGCAGCACATTTGTGTAATTAATGCTCATACACACGTGCTGTTTGGAAGAAAGAACACGCACGTGTGTGTGCATTTATACAAAATATTTAGGCACAACACTCCTGTGCTGTGCATATAATTTTTTTTACTGAGTGTGCAGTTTTTTTTGATTTCAAAACAGCACACACATTTTTTTCTGGCATTTGTATTTAAATGTAATACAAAATTTTTTAATAATTTAAAAAAAAATCCAATGAAAGGGTCTGTATGCCCTTTTACGATCTGATTGCCCGTAATAGGGGTAAGTAGGTGGTTATTTAAGTCCGAGACCTTTAGAATCCCTATTTCAGATACTCCAGATTTTTCAAAAAGGAACTCAAAGGCTTTGAGACGGGTACAAAATGGTCAACGGCCTCTTTGGAAGATATGCATGTCTCTCCATATTTTCCGTATGGTGTGTAATGCTCAGTGTAATGTTCTTCGGCTTTCGTTGTGCTTTCTATTTAGAAAGACCGGAAACTGAGGGACGAGCTAGTTGCTAAGTTACCCGTTACGGATATCTTTCCAAGCCCATCCCACAGTTGGATCTTAGGGTTCTGCCAATTGGCCCATCAATTCAAGGTTTCGCCCTCATCGGATGATGGTCGCATGATCTATCTGTATAATAGTGGTCGGTAAAAGCCGAACATTAGCCACGGAGTGCACATATCCAAATGAGCATGCTCATGTGCATGAATTTTCCTTAACTGAACAAAATTATATGTGCAAGTGCTTAAAACAAACTGCACACACATGAGCGTGTGCATAAATATTTTGACTCAAAAACACACACACGTGCATGTGCTTTATTTCAAAATGCTTGAAAATAGTCGTCGTGGTCAGACGTGCTTTTGCTGCGCTCTATGTTTTCTCAAACTTGCGCTTTCATCTAATGTCGTATAACAATTAGAATTACAACTAAAATTGACATTGACTCTTAGTTTTTTCTATGGTTATCATATGCTTATATTTGCAATATTATGCCTTGTTTTTGTGGCCTTAGAGTGGATCGCGCGCAAACTTCAGTGCAATGCGAAAAGTGCAGAGAAATTTACTATTTTAATTGTGTTGTTGGTAGCTTGCCAGCCGGTTTCATGGTTCAATAATCTATGGTTGAACTGACAGCTGTGGCTAACTGTTCTTTCATGCACAGTTAGTTTTTCATCACTCAAACTATCACCCTTTTTGTTTTCTTGTTTACATTTTTTTGCATAGTTCGTGGAAAAGCTACGGAATTCGTTTGCGTGTTTTAATGAGTTTAGAAAAAAAAAATAGTTGTGAAAAGAAATTTAGTGAGTGCTTTGTGATAATCTCTTTAGAAAATGTGGAAAAACAAGTAAAAAGTCAGGAAAAATAAGTATATTGTTTGTGCACGCGTTTTTATGCGTTTGTTGTTTTGCCACTGCGTTTGACACAAAAATTCGGGCCAAAACGGTAATTTCGTATTCTGTTTTGGGCTGCGGTTACCATTAATTATTTTGCCATGGCCGGTTTAAATAATCTGAATAATGCTGACAATATTTACATTTGTGGTCATTGTGCTCCCGCTCAACAAGATGAGTCTATGAGTTCACATAACTCTTCGTTACAACAACAACAGGATGAGTTTATTAGTTCTCATAACTCTTCGTTACAACAACAACAAACTACTCTCGTGCAATTGCCCATTCCGCTAACAGTTAATGATAATTTTGCTGAGTTGAAAATTTGTAACTCTCTCATAGCAGAAGACTGTTTTGCAAAAAGATAATGAGTTATTGCGAGAAAAAACCAAAGACGACTTGATCCGAAACTTAGCGCTCCAAATGTGTCATTTTTTATAACATTGTCCTATGGTGCCAGTACTGCGAAGATAAAATTTGGGCATTTTGATTTAAACGTTGGTTCTTTTGCCGTTTTCACACCAAGTCATGTAAATGTGCCAAGAAATGGTTTACTTAAGTATATTTTTCTTACAAAGTACTATTTTATAGTTTTTTCCTTAATTAATCTTACTATTCGAAATAAATAACCAATTTACCATCGTAATACCTGCTTAATTTCAGAACGAGTTATTATTCGCGCTAATAGGGAAATTAAAGTAAACGTTACTCACCAGCAATTCCTACGACACATATCCCTGTGATTGGCATTTTATACTCTTATTTATTGCCTTCTTAGCGCCTTTTTAACTGAAATCCCAAATCACAGCAAAAACACCCACTGTTTTCTGCCAATATATTTTGTCTGGTAACCAGATTTTTCGCTACTTCTGCTGGCAGATGTTCCTCGATTATGCAGTGCTGCCAAGTAGCAACACATAATCAGTACCCCTTTTAAGTAAACAATGAAGAAGAGAGAAAGAGTTTCGGATCAAGTCATCTTTGGAAAAAACTGATTCTCTTCGTGACTTGCATTGTAAGCTCACTGAGAACAATTCTACTTTGTCTCACTTGCTCACGCAATTTGAGAAATTATGCAGTGTAAACCAAAAATGACTTGATGCGAAACTAACTCGCGCGCCACCTATCGGGGTACTGATTATGTGTTGCGACTTGGCAGCACTGCATAATCGAGGAACATCTGCCAGCAGAAGCAGCGAAAAATCTGGTTACCAGATGAAATATATTGACAGTAGGTTTTTTTTGTGATTTGGGATTTTAGTTAAAAATGCGGTAAGAACGTATTAAATAAGAGTATAAAATACTAATCACAAGGAAAAGTGTCGTAGGATTTTCTGATGGCCAAAGTTTACTTTAATTTCCCTATTAGCGCGAATAATATCGTCTTGAAATTAAGCAGGTATTTGGATGGTAAATTGGTTATTTGCTTCAAATATCAACATTTATTAAGAAAAAAAACTGTGAAATAGTACGTTGTAAAGGCTGGTTTTCATTAGGTCAAATATCATCGACTTTATCGGGATTTGGTTGCTTATTTAGATAAAGTCGATAGAATTGGTCAAAATTTGACCTAATGAAAACCAGACTTGAGAAAAACATTCATAAAGTAAACCTTTTCTTGGCACATTTACATGACTTGGTGTGAAAAGGCAAAATAACCAAAGTTTAAATCAAAATGTCCAAATATTATCTTCGCAGTACTGGCACCATCGGACACCTGCGGGTTAGGGGTTTAGAATATGCCCGAGGTAGGCATACCGGTCGTAAGAGGCGACTAATATGCACATAGGTAATGACGTGCTACTCGATGGTTGATCTACGGATATGATTCCTCTCACCTCTCATTACCCATCTTCTTCTTCCTCACGGATGGAGGGATGACATGACCTAGAAGGTTCCACTGGTCATACCAAATCGCTACCACAACAGTCGGGCAGTACCGCAAGGGAGTACCGCAGCGTACCGGGGTCATATCCGGCCAAGCACTGTCAACTTCGGCATCACTCCTCAAAACCTTCGGGGAGTGTTTTGCTGTTAACAGCAACAACAACAACAACAACAACAACACATTTAGAGCGCTGTCAGAGAGCGATAAGTTTCGGATCAAGTCATCTTTGGTGTAAACAACAACTCGTATACATCAAAGCAGTCAGCTTCTTCTTGCGCGTCAACAGTTGCTCATGGCTCTGTCGTCAGTGCAGCTAAAGTGGCCGGGAGACTACCCAATCAGATTGAGCCTGCCTCCTCTGCTCATTCATCGTCGAAACTGCTTCCTAATGATGCTGTTGTTACTAATACTTCAACTGCGACTGGCTCTGTCGACGGCGCTGCTACGGTTACTGCTTCCTATGCTCATCCACCGCCGAATATTCTGCCTCATAATGCTGCAGTCGTTGCTACCACTTCTGGTGTGGTGCCGGTTGCTAATGCCGTTGCTTCGCAACTTTCTTCGCCAGTTGTTATGCTCGGATCTTTGGCCGGTGAACGTAATGGTTAAGCCCTTTCAGTTTTTTCGAAAGGCTCAACGAAAGCCGCAACAGACGTAGTAAGGCGTGACAGCTCTCCTATTAATAGTAAAAGTGGGTTGAAAATTTATTTTCAAAACCTGTCTGGCATGCGGAATAAAGCTGACCTGGTGTTCAATTTTAGTGCGCAGCTCGATTATGATATTTTCGTATTCGTGGAAACATGGCTAAATGAAAAATTTTTTGATTCCGAGTTTTTTAACTCCAACCTATTTAATGTGTTTCGCAAGGATCGCGATGTAGAAAAAACTGGCTGCAGTCGAGGCGGTGGTGTTTTAATTGCAAACGTCAAACGTGAGTTTCGTGCTCGTTTGGTGCAACTAAAAAGCGATGACTCCTTGCTGGACCAGATCTGCGTATGTTTAACTGGCACCACCTCGCAAGGCTCTCTGTATGTTGTCGCTTCATATGTACCACCTTCGAGCGCACTTGAGTTATACAAGGCGCATGCAGATAATATTGTTTCGTTGGCTTTAAGTGATTCAAGTGATAACCATCTTTGTGTGCTTGGTGATTTTAACCTTTGTAATGTCAATTGGTGACCCAGCTTATCTAATAATGGTCTTACGCCATCTAATATTTCTGCAAATCATGAATTGTACCTAATTGATAATTTACTGAGCCTGAATTTATTTCAAATTAACAATAATGTTAACTCTCTAAAAAGACTTTTAGATCTTGTATTTATAAGTGACAATATTCATTGTGAGGTGAAGGAGTGTATGAATCCTATCACGCTTAGTGGCAGGCATCAGGCTGATTATTACAGCTAATTTTTATTGTTTTGCTTCGGAGAATTTTGATAGCAGTACTATTTTTAATTTCAATTCATTTGATTTCTGACTGTTTACACAGAGCCAAAAATGCCTAATAAAATTAATAAGATTGTCTTTATGAACGGTTTTCAGGCTCAGGGGTAGTCAAGACGGCGGAAACGAAAAAAAAACCATACGAAAATCTATTTGGTTTAATGAGGAAATTCTTATTGATATTATCAAGTGCAATTTCTTCTTTTTTCTTTGCGATTTCTTTTTATATGTGTTATTAATAAGAAAATCTTCTCGAAATTTCTGTCAAAATATGGAAAAAAAGCTGAAAGAGAAAAACTTCTTATTTTAATAAGATGATCTTAGGGTTCCTAACAATAAGATTTGACTTATTAATGTTTTCAAAGGAAAATCTAGCAGAAAACGGACTGATTTCTTAGGGTTCTTAACAAGAAGATGATCTTAGGGTTCCTAACAAGAAGATATGACTTATTAACAGATTTCCGCATAATTGTATGTGTTAATAAGACGATCTTAGGGTTCCTAACAAGAAGGTCTGACTTATTAACTGATTTCCGCATAATTGTATGTGTTAATAAGACGATCTTAGGGTTCCTAACAAGAAGATTTGACTTATTAATGTTTTCAAAGGGAAAACATATTTCCGCATAATTGTATGTGTTAATAATACGATCTTAGGGTTCCTAACAAGAAGATTTGACTTATTAATATTTTCAAAGGGAAATCTTGCATCATCATCAGCAGACATCATGTAGAACAATTATACGCTGAGAAGCAGAAGTACCCGATGGCTCGATGGTAAGCACCTGTGTTCAGCATTCAATATGTGGTTAGTTCGATTCGCGGTGGAGGCAATATGGCAAGTGTGGAAGGCAATGTAAGGAAGAGTGCGGTGAGATGGCTTGAAGGAAATATAAAAAGGCAACATAAGAAGGTAAAGGCAATACAAGAGAAATCTAAAACTGAATCGTAACTAATAATCTGAAGTTCTCGAAGACAATATAAGAACTCTGAAATATAATTTTAATTTTTTTTTATTTAAAATATTAAAAAGAAGATCTTCTCAATAATATGTGATTTCATTTTGAAAACATTAATAAGTTGAATCTTCTTGTTATGAACCCTAAGAAATCTGTTCGTTTTCTGCAAGATTTCCCTTTGAAAACATTAATAAGTCATATCTTCTTGCTAGGAACACTAAGAAATCAGTTCGTTTTCTGCAAGATTTCCCTTTGAAAACATTAATAAGTCAAATCTTATTAGCACATACAATTATGCGGAAATATGTTTTCCCTTTGAAAACATTAATAAGTCAAATCTTCTTGTTAGGAACCCTAAGATCGTCTTATTAACACATACAATTATGCGGAAATCTGTTAATAAGTCATATCTTCTTGTTAGGAACCCTAAGATCATCTTATTAATACTAAGAAACAGCTATGACGCGCATTCATGCATATGTGTGTAACTTTGTATTGAAGCGTAATAAAGACGCCATTCAAACAGAAATCAGTACGTTTTTTGCAAGATTTCTCTTTGTAAAGATTAATAAGATTTTCTCTTCAAAAATAAAAAGAACTTCTTCTTGAAGAAAATCTATAGAGATATCATATGACTTTTGTTCTATTTTATTAGGCAGTGTTGGCTCTGTGTATTTCAAATTAACTTTTTGAGGGGCTTGACACCGCTAATAGCTTTCGCACTTTCAAAACTATTTTGTACAATCACTGCTTGGATTGGATTCCGGTTCGAAGAAAAAGGCCTTACAAATTACCATGGTACTCAAGGGACCTAAAGAAACTGAAGAATCTTAGAAACAAATACTTCAAAAAATTCAAAAACACAAAGAATCATTTGTTCTACATATATTAAATATAAGTTTTATCTTAGAAGTTTCAATAATTTGGATAAGTATCTTTATACCAATTACATTCGTAACATTGAGTCAAACATTAAATCGAACCCGAAATCATTCTGGAACTATATTAAGTCAAAACAAGTAAGGAAAGCTGTCTTCGGCTGTGCCGAAGGCTAAAAACCTTTCATGAATAAGCGTCACGATTTTCACTGTTTGATCCCCAGTACAGCCTGTGTGAATTTAACTTTAGCTCATACCGAAATTATCGGAGCTATCGATTATATGGGGACGATGTGTTATATTGGTCCAATCTCATTGATTTTTGACATCGACATTCCACATTCTAAAATAGCAACATTTACGAAATTTCACGTTCCTACCGATATAATTACAGGAGTTATCTACCAAAATCCGTTTATCGGAGCAATCGATTGTATGGGGGCTATGTGAAATATTTATCCAATCTCGATGATTTTCAACATCGATATTTCACATATAAAAATAGCAATAAGTACAAAATTTCACGTTCCTACGTGTTTAATTACAGGAGTTATAGCCCAAAATCCGTTTATCGGAATAATCGATTGTATGGGAGCTATGTGAAATATTTATCCCATCTCTATGAGTTTCAACATCGATATTTCACATATAAAAATAGCAATACTTACAAAATTTCACGTTCCTACGTGTTTAATTACAGGAGTTATAGCCCAAAATCCGTTTATCGGAATAATCGATTGTATGGGAGCTATGTGAAATATTTATCCCATCTCTATGAGTTTCAACATCGATATTTCACATATAAAAATAGCAATACTTACAAAATTTCACGTTCCTACGTGTTTAATTACAGGAGTTATAGCCCAAAATCCGTTTATCGGAATAATCGGTTGTATGGGAGCTATATGTTATATTGGTCCGATCTTGCTGGTTCCGACAAATGATTCCTATATTGGAAAATGGTGGCCGCATACCAAATTTCAGCCAAATATCTCAAAAACTGAGGGACTAGTTTGCGTTCAAACAGACAGACAGACAGACGGACAGACGGACAGACGGACATGGCTAAATCAACTCATCTCGTCATCCTGATCATTTCGGTATACTTATTGATGGGTCTATCTCTTCTTCTTCTCATATTTACAAACATCGGACCAAAGTTATAATACCATTTCATGTTCATGAAAGGTATAAAAAGCTGTGCCAGTGTACCAACAGGCGTTTTTCTTGACGACAATTCTGCGAATTCCCCAACTGAAACAGCCAATTTATTTGCGGAGTTCTTCAAATCGAACAATAGTAATTAAGTTTTTGAATTTCCGGAGAGTCAGGACTGTGCTATAAACTTTGGACCAATGTGTCTCTCTTCTGAAGATATTAGTAAAGCTATTCTGAGGCTGTGTCCAGTTGTGCTAAAGTGCTGTCCGGCTCTAATATCTCCGTTAAGATTGATCTTTGATAAGTCCTTGCCTTCTGGGACGTTCATCAGTGATTGGAAAATTACTTCAATTACTCCTGTCTTTAAAAAGGGAAACAAGAACGATGTCCGCAACTATAAGCCCATTTCCAAGCTGTCTACCAGGGGCGCAGCCACAAGAAAATGTTTGGGGTGGTTTTTACTTTTTTCTTTTTAATTTTTTCCTAGCACAACTATTTACAAAAATATTTTGGGAGTGCCACTAATAACCCCCAAAATCAAAATCTCCAAAATGAAAATCCCCAAATCAAAAAACCACAAAACAAAAATCCCCAAATCCAAGATCCCCAAAACAAAAATCTCGAAACATAAAATCCCCATGTTTTGAATATACAAGATTACCGTGTAAAAAGTTATTTGGGTTTAAAAGTGGAGAAAAATAGAAAATAACCTCAAATTTGGATTTTTCTTGACTTCCGCCCTGAATAACTTTTTTCGCACAAATCGGACAAAAAAATTGGCTCTGTGGGATTTTTTGTTTTACAAGATAAACTAAATTTATTTTTATTTTTTTTAATTATGCAGGGAGAAAAGGTGGCTCCAAAAAACCTAAAATTTTTACCTCTGACTCCGAATCACTTTTTTAGCACAAACGGGATCGATGAGGATTGAAGATTTCAGTTTGACGGCGAACCTTAGCTCTCTACAAAAATTTGGCTCTGTGGGAATTATTGTTATTTCAAATGTTTATTTTGACTTTTTTATTTATTTATTTTTTTTTTGTATTCTTGTAAACTGTTGTTCTGGCTTTATTTTTTCTATGAAAAATATAGAAAAAAGTAGTGTCATACGGGCAGAAGGAAATATCTCAAATTAAGTGGTTTGAGATAGGACTGAACTACAGAATACAGCTATAAAACAAAAAGCTTATTAATTAAAAAAAAAATTACAACAAATTATATAAAATTTTTAAAAATATTGAGCATAGATAAGGCATTGAACTCACGCCCTGCGTGGTAAACGAAGACTCTATCGACGTGGCTAATGCTGCATATTAGTTTCAATGGCAAAATAGCCAACTCATTACCTGCAGACCCAATACTTCAATACCCATTTTAAATCGCCGCTATTTTCAACCTAATTTGAATTTATTTCACACATAAAATGTGAATTTCGGGTTGGGGATTTTGATTTTGGGGATTTTAATTTTGGGGATTCTGAGTTTGAGGATTTTGAATTAGGGGATTACGGTTTTGGGTATTTGATTTTGGATATTTTGAATTGGGGATTTTGTTTTGGGGATTTTGTTTTTGGGGATAATGTGGTACACCCCCATCTCTAATCTTGCGGTCTTTAGCGAATACTGTGTTGAGTCATTTTCTGCAGGTTTTCAAGTGGATTGCATCTACACAGATTTCTCTAAAGCTTTTGATAGGGTTTTTTTTGATAGGGTTTTAATAGAGAAGCTAGCTTTTCTTGGCTTTCATTCCTCTTTTCAGCGGTGGATTGCCTCTTATTTATTTAAAAGGCAATGTGTTGTTAATATTGACGGTGTATCCTCCAGGCCCTTTGTTGCCACTTCCGGGGTTCCCCAAGGTAGTATACTAGGACCGTTATTTCTTATTCTTTTTATCAACGACATTAGTAACTGCTTCTCGTTCGCCAAATGTTTGCTTTAAGCGGGCTACTCACCTGCCAAGAAATGTCAAACTCCATATGAAAAAACGCTCAAGAAATGGTCAAGAACTGTTTTCACACGTCAAATTTTCTTGAGCCAATACTCAGTTCATAAGAAAAAATACAGCACTTTTCGATAGTTGGCAACGCCGGTTTACCTCAAGAAATAAATAAGCTCGTATATATTTCTTGAGGTAAACGTGCAGATTCGCGGCAAAGGTGAGTACATGTCTCGCTAAACATATTTTGTACATTTTTATAAGAGTAATTTGAAAAAAAGGAAAATTTGGTAAACGTCAAAATTTCTTGACCAGGCACAAGAAATATATGCTCGTTTTTTTCTTGGGGCATTTCTTGGCAGGTGAGTAGCCCGCTTTACGCTGATGACTTAAAGTTATTTTCTGCAATTAGGGGGCCAGATGATGCCTTAAGACTGCAAAATGACATTAACAATCTCTATCGCTGGTGCGAACAATTTCATCTTTCCTTGAACCCTGGTAAATGTTTCCACATAACTTATGCGAAAGCAACTAGTACACTAAACACGATTTACAAAATTTCAAACTATGAGCTTCAGTGTGTTAGTGAGATAAAAGAATACATGATCTTGGTATTATTTTTGATAGTAAGTTCTCTTTTAGCAATCACGTAAACTTTGTTACTGCTAAATCATATTCTATGTTTGGTTTTGTTAGGCGTAATACTATGAAATTCTCAGAACCGTATACGCTGACAGTATTATTCACCTCTTTTGTTAGGTCGCATTTGGAATACGCGGTTTTTATTTTGGAGGCCAAGCCAGCAAACAGCAGTAAATAGAATTGAGCGTATACAAAAGATCTTTCTTAAATATGCTCTTCGACCTCTGAAGTTCTCTGAACCAATGCCTTCTTATTCTGCTCGTCTTTTATTATTAAACCTTAAGTCCTTGCTGAATCGTAGATCTATTATCTGCTTAAGCTTCGCTTATAACATTATTAATGGGTGTTGACTGCCCATTCTTGTTGGAGCGGTTTCGATTTAATGTTCCTCAACGTTCTCTCCGGAATTTTTATCCCTTTTATGGAGATAATCTTAAAACTAACTATGCCTGTAATGCACCTTTTGCTCGTGCTATACGTGAGTTTAACTCACTGAGTACTACAGTTTCTTTGGACTTTTCACTACCGATTCTGAATTTTTAGTTATTTTGAAATCTGCTTTCTAAGTTCTCCGAACCATGCAAATATTTGTATTGTATCTTACTTTATTTAAGTACTATTTTATATCTTCTAGCCTGTAAAGGTTTATTCCATTGGCTTAACAAATAAAAGAAATGAAAATGCACACTCACGTGCTGTATGCTAAATTTTTTTCTATGAACACACTGCTCATGTGCAAGAGCAATAAATTTAGTGCGCATTTTTTTGCACACGTGCATGTGCCGTGTGTGTGTGTGCAAATACGAACCCTGGTCACAAGTATGTTTATATGGGAATTAGGAGTTGTACCGCACAGAGCCAACAAAGCCTAATAAAATAGAACAAAAGTCATATGATATCTCTATAGATTTTCTTCAAGAAAAAAAAAAAAAAACTAATGGCGGCGATATACCAACAGGTTATCATAACCTCTAACGAGATTTTTAGCCGAGCTTCTCTTTCCAACTTGTAGTGTGTTGCTTTTTGAGTTTTCTTACAAGTTGGCGGGACCTACAGTTTTTTGCCGACTCCGAACGGCACTTGCCAAGCAAATGAATTTTTTGCTGAGAAGCTTCTCATGACAGAAATACACCCGGAGAGTTTGCCAAACTACTGCCGAGGGGCGACCCCGTTTAGAAAAATTGTTTTTCTAAATAATTTTTTATGTTACTTTTGCCGGGCATCGAACCGCCACGACTTGGTGTAGATGGCCGAACACTTAACCGCTACACCACGGCAGCCGCCAAGAAGAAGTTCTTCAAGAAGAAGTTCTTTTTAAATTTGAAGAGAAAATCTTATTAATGTTTACAAAGGGAAATCTTGCAAAAAAACAAACCGATTTCTTAAGGCTCCTAACAAGAAGATTTATTAACTGATTTCCGCATAATTGTATGTATTAATAAGATGATCTTAGGGTTCCTAACAAAAAGATTTGACTTATTAATGTTTCCAAAGAGAAATCTTGCAGAAAACGAATTGATTTCTTAGGGTTCCTAACAAGAAGATTTGACTTATTAATGTTTTCAAAGAGAAATCTTGCAGAAAATGAATTGATTTCTTAGGGTTATTTTCAATAAGATGATCTTAGGGTTCCTAACAATAATGCAAGAGCAATAAATTTAGTGCGCATTATTAACTGATTTCCGCATAATTGTATGTGTTAATAAGATGATCTTAGGGTTCCTAACAAGAAGATTTGAATTATTAATATTTTCAAAGGGAAATCTTGCAGAAAATCAATTGATTTGTTAGGGTTCCTAACAAGAAGATTCGACTTATTAATGTTTTCAAAATGAAATCACATATTATTGAGAAGATCTTCTTTTTAATATTTTAAATAAAAAAAATTAAAAATTATATTTCAGAGTTCTTATATTGTCTTCGAGAACTTCAGATTATCAGTTACGATTCAGTTTTAGATTTCTCTTGTATTGCCTTTACCTTCTTATGTTGCCTTTTTACATTTCCTTCAAGCCATGTCAACGCACTCTTCCTTACATTGCCTTCCAAACTTGCCATATTGCCTCCACCGCGAATCGAACTAACCACATATTGAATGCTGAACACAGGTGCTTACCATCGAGCCATCGGGTACTTCTGCTTCTCAGCGTATAATTGTTCTACATGAAGTCTGCTGATGATGATGCAAGACTTCCCTTTGAAAATATTAATAAGTCAAATCTTTTTGTTAGGAACCCTAAGATCATCTTATTAACACATACAATTATGCGGAAATCAGTTAATAAGTCATATCTTCTTGTTAGGAACCCTAAGATCATCTTATTAAAAAGAACCCTAAGAAATCATTTCGTTTTCTTCAAGATTTCCCTTTGAAAACATTAATAAGTCAAATCTTTTTGTTAGGAACCCTAAGATCATCTTATTAACACATACAATTATGCGGAAATCGGTTAATAAGTCATATCTTCTTGTTAGGAACCCTAAGATCATCTTATTAAAAAGAACCCTAAGAAATCATTTCGTTTTCTGCAAGATTTCCCTTTGACAACATTAATAAGTCAAATCTTTTTGTTAGGAACCCTAAGATCATCTTATTAACACATACAATTATGCGGAAATCAGTTAATAAGTCATATCTTCTTGTTAGGAACCCTAAGATCATCTTATTAAAAAGAACCCTAAGAAATCATTTCGTTCTCTGCAAGATTTCCCTTTGAAAACATTAATAAGTCAAATCTTCTTCTAAGGAACCCTAAGACCATCTTATTAAAAAGAACCCTAAGAAATCATTTCGTTTTCTGCAAGATTTCCCTTTGAAAACATTAATAAGTCAAATCTTCCTGTTAGGAACCGTAAGATCATCTTATTAGAATAAGAAGTTTTTCCTTTTTCATCTTTTTTTCATATTTTTAAGGAAATCTTGAAAAGATTTTCTTATTAATAACACATATAAAAAGAAATCGAAAAGAAATAAGAAGAAATTGCACTTAATAATATCAATAAGAATTTCCTCATTAAACCAAATAGATTTGCGTATAGTTTTTTTTTCGTTTCCGTCGTTTCGACTACCCCTCAGCCCAAACCCCGCTCATGAAGACAATGTTATTAATTTTATTAGGCATTTTTGGCTCTGTGCGTTACGTTTTAAGCAGAACACGTATTTCCCCCCACATTTTCATGCCTAACATAAAAAAAAAAAAACAAAGTGGAATAACACATTTTGTGCTTCAAAGAACTCATATTATAATACAGCTTACAAGTCTAAATTAAAGAAACCTGGCTTGGCAAGTAACCTTAACCACAATTTGTAATTAAAGTAACCGGTAAATAATGGATCAACTAAATTTGAGATAGAACAGAATCAAATTCACACAGATATAGGTGTTTTTTTTTAACTTAAATTGGAATGCAATTTCTAAATTCACTATTTTTTAAATGCGTACTTTATTTTTGGTTCTGAACTTGGATTCTTCGTCACAAAGGATCATATTTTACTGCTGAATTTTTACATTTGCAACGTTTTTGCGCAAATTAAAAAAAAATCCATTTTGAAAAAAAATATTAAAAAAAAAGATTCACGTTTAGTTTTATATACTAAAAATTAATTTTTTAAAACATCTAGTTCCAAAAAAAAACACTAATCGATTATATAAGCTTCACTTAATGTAATAAAAAAAGCAGAATAATGAAATTTTTCCTTGTAACAGAAACAAAATTATTAGTTTTGTTCCTTGTAATAAAACCCGTAACGAAACTAAATTAATTTTGTTCCTTGTAACAGAAACCGAAACAGAAACAAAATTAATTTTGTTTCTCAGTAGCAGAGCTCTAAAAATTATTATAATACTATTTGCACTACATTAGGATGGACCTATTATATTTGTATATAAAATATATATCGTCGCTCGGCGCGAAATGCCTCGTATTTGCAAAAAACAAAAAGGCGTATGTACCAAAATGTCCAAACACGAGATTTCGTTGCCCTGACTGAGACTCATCGGTCTTAATGTATTGACGTTAAAATTCCGCCGTTTTTATCAACAAAACCATAAATAAATAAATAAAAAACCTTTTATGGAACCTATTTTCTTTGAAATAAAGTTATGCAATACCGATGTTTTTGCAGTTTGAGTGCTTTTTCGTTTGTAAATTCTTATATCCTCCTACACAATTTGGCTTCTATCAAATACGCGGTATTGCTTTTTGCAAATCGCTCGGCGCGAAATGCCTCGTATTTGCAAAAAACAAAAAGGCGTATGTACCAAAATGTCCAAACACGAGATTTCGTTGCCCTGACTGAGACTCATCGGTCTTAATGTATTGACGTTAAAATTCCGCCGTTTTTATCAACAAAACCATAAATAAATAAATAAAAAACCTTTTATGGAACCTATTTTCTTTGAAATAAAGTTATGCAATACCGATGTTTTTGCAGTTTGAGTGCTTTTTCGTTTGTAAATTCTTATATCCTCCTACACAATTTGGCTTCTATCAAATACGCGGTATTGCTTTTTGCAAATACGCGGTATTGCGCGCCGAGCGACGATATATATCTGTGGTAGATGTAGAGGTGGAGGTAGAGGTACACATGCAAAAGCATTGAAATTTCAAATTATATAATTTTTCAAATGTCAAATAATTTTCACTCGCATAGGACGAGAATCGTTTCTTATTTGTTATAGCCAATTTTTATTACCAATAAATTAATAAGTTTAATATGATACTGGGTAAAAATCATCCTTGTGGGTGATAATCCAGGTCTCTTTGAAATAGTAATACTAATGTGACAACCTGGTCGTTTTCTGTCCCATTTTTTTCATTATTAATTAAATTTTTTCTGTTTGTTGTTCTGTCTGTTTGTACGAGTTCTGTCGTGTGATATTGTTTCTTCCGAATTGTGAGAGTTTTGTCTGAGTGAGTGTTTTATCTGACCTGTGTGATATTGTGCCGTGAGTGTTCAATCATGTCTAAGACAAACCCCTCTCATCAATGGAAGAAGGTAGGAAGACCGGTACGAAGTGCAGAGCGCCAATATTTCGCATACGATCCAGTCGATGGCATGAGTCGATGCCTAATAAGCAACTGCACAGCTTCCATTAAGGTATGTTTCAACAATAGTACGTTAATTTCTTGTGTTTTTTTATAAAAACAATTAAGAGCCCTATTATTTTAAAACCGACATAATTTCTATTCTGTCATTTCTTATATAAACTTTGAAAAGCATAATAAAATTGAGCAGCCTATGTGGCTATGTCAAGTATGCTATTTTGCTTTTCCAATTATTTTTTATATGCCAGTTTTATTCTTTTAAATTTTCATTTATTTTGTATTTTATAACCCAGTGGGAAAAGGTAATGTACAGCAATGCATAAAGTAATGTATAGCTCCTATAGACTATACATGAAAACATGCATGAATTTTTCTACAGCGATGTCATAGGAAAAGTAATGTGTCGCTCGCCTACAAAACTAAAGATACATGTTTACATTACTTTTTATATTACTTTTTATAAATGAAAAGATGCATTACCTTTCAAGAATGAAAATATGCACTACAAGGGATACATTATATCTTGCATTGCCTTTCTTGAATAAAAATATGCTTTACAAGGGACATATTTAATTTTGCATAACATTTTATAAATTCCTTGTGGAGTAACAAGGACATTAAGACACAGGACACAGTGAGGCTCTACAGCGGGGGAAGAGTTAAGATATTATTTTAAATGTTTGAATGACGATCTCGTCATTTGCTACGACGAAGATGAGTGCACACAAAAAAATAACATAAAAAAAAAAAAAAAAAAACTAATCTAAACCAAACGGCAACGGCATCAGGAGCAAACAGTCCAGTCGACTTCTGAAAAGCCAGCAGCAGCAGAGAAAGCGATCAAGATTAAAAAAACGAACAGCAGTTTCCAAATATGTAAATTTAAATTGTATTTATTTTTTCTGTTTGAAAGCTTTGTATTTTTTATTTTTGAAGTTTACAATTTTTTTACAAAGCCTGCTTCTGTGAGAAGCAAATTTTCAAACTACAAAATAGAGCGACACATTACTCCCTTGTTGTTGTTGTTAACAGCAAAACACTCCCGAAGGTTTTGGGGAGTGATGCCGAAGTTGACAGTCCTTGGCCGGATATGACTCCGGTACGCTGCGGTACTGCGGTACTGCCCGACTGTCGTGGTAGCGATTTGGTATGACCCGTGGAACCTTCTAGGTCATGTCATCCCTCCATCCGTGAGGAACGAGAAGATGGGTAATGAGAGGTGAGAGGCATCATATCCGTAGATCAACCATCGAGTAGCACGTCAATTACCTATGTGCATATTAGTCGCCTCTTACGACCGGTATGCCTACCTCGGGCATATTCTAAACCCCTAGCCCGCAGGGGGGTTATTCCCTTCCTTGCTTTTGGTATGATCTTTTCTTATATCAAAATTCGTACATCTTTTCATGCACGAAAAACTATTTTTTTTAAACTACAAATCAAAAATTGAGCGACACATTACTCCCTTCCTTGCTTTTGGTGTGATCTTTTCTTATAACAAAATTCATACATCTTTTCATGCATGGAAAAAGGTAATGCATTACCTACTTTCCCACTGGGAAATTATAATTTAATAGGGAAACCATTTGGGAAACCTAGGGAAGCATCTAGCACGTTTTCATCCAGCTCAATGGAAACTGAGCATGTTGGAAAAGGAAAAAAAGAACGTATTAGAAAATAGTGGTGTATTAACAGTTCCTTTGACTGTCGAAGATATTCAGCAGGCCTGCATGGAGATGGTGACCCTAGAAGGCAGACCATTTTCTTCCATGGATGGTTGCGATTCACAGGAATCACGAGGATTCTGCAGAATAATTGATGCCATTTTAAAAGCTCCGGAACTCAACAACAAAATAAGGGTATCATCTACGACCGTTCGTCAAACTGTTTTAGAAAAAGCGAATGAAGTTCGTCAAGATATTAGAGACGAAATAAAGGTGTGTATTCAGGAAAAGGCCCTAAGGAGCAAACAAAAATTTTGTTTAATTACACACACAAAAACAACAAAGTGAAAGCACTTTTAATGCGACCTAGTAGAGATTGTTCATCTGGTCAAAGTATACACGAAACACCGTTCAAAAGATTTGTAACACAACCAAACTCTTTTTTTAAAAACCGTTTTTTTCAGCTTCTTCGTAAATAAAAAGATGATAAAAATGTTTAAAGACAACCTCTGACAAATGAATCGGTTTTAATCGGTTTCGGTTTCAGTCCTTGATATATAGATAGTAGGGGTATTCTCTGTACTTAAAAAAAAAAAAACACAAGAATATAACACACTAATATCAAAATTGCAAAATTTGGTTTAAAAACTTTTTTCAAACAATGTCAAAATAATTGGCCCGTAGTAATAGTCGAAATAAAGTAGGCACTAAAGTTAGCATCAGTTTTTTGACACTACACTGAACCAAAAAAGTACATATTTTCTACGAAAAAGTACATATATTTTACGAATTTTTTTCATTAAAAGCTCTCCAAAGAACGTTTTCGTAGAATTTAAGAACAAAAATTCGTAAATATTCATGTCAAACTAAATTTTAATAATAATACTTAAAATCCAAGAACTCATTCTTACAATCTACGAAATCATTCTTAGAATATGTCAATACATACTACGACCTCATTCTTAGAACGTATGAAAAGATTCTTAAATTGTACGAACTCATTCTTAGAATATGACAAACCATTTATTAATTGTACGACCTTATTCATAGAATGTATGGAAAGATTATTAAATTTTACGAACTCATACGAACGAATATGTCAGTCCATTCATAAATTATACGACTCATTCTTAGAATGTATGAATCCATTCATAAATTATACGAGCTCGTTCTTAGATTGTATGAATCCATTCATAAATTATACGAACTCGTTCTTAGAATGTATTAATCCATTCTTAAATCTTACGAACTGATTCCTAGATTGTATGAATCCATTTGAAATTTTCCGAACTCATTCTAAGAATGTATGAATCCATTCATAAATTATACGAGCTCGTTCTTAGATTGTATGAATCCATTCTAAATTTTACGAACTCATTCTTAGAATGTATGAGTCCATTCATAAATTTTACGAACTCATTCTTAGAATGTATGGATCCATTCCTGAATTTTAAAAATCATGAAATTCAGTTGGAATGTTTTATTTTAATTGACATACTTATTTCTTTTACAAAAAAATAATTAAAGTTAAACATTCATTAGCAAAAGGAGTTTGTATGTATAAAAGGAGGGCTGAAATAAGTAGTACATATGTAATTGTGCTTCAGCTGAAGTTGGTGTTGTTGCATAATGTCGCTCTGGTACGGCTGCAGCTTAATATGATGCTGCTTCAGTTGAGGTTGAAGTCTTTTTGTTTATTTCCAGATGTCTTCTTATGTGGGTTCTTTTAAGTGAAACGTTAATTTCTCGGGACTTAACAAGTCTTTATCACACACTACACTTCATAATAGCGAACTTGTTTCTTTTTCTTTTTTTAATATACATAATTACTATATGTTTAATTTTTAACACACGATCTTTTCAATAAATTGTATTAATAAAAAAAATTTAAACAGTGGCAGCTGTCTGCTCTAGTTAAGAATGTTTTGGTTCAATCGATGACGCTTTCCTAAAATAGAAGAAATAGTTCTTAAAATCTACGAAACAAGTTCTAAATATTTAGAAAAAGTTCTTATAATCATAGTAAAAAAATTGTACGTACGTAATTTCTTAAAATTTAAGAACAAATTCGTAATATTTAAGAACAAATTCAGCTAAAAAATTAATGAATTTTAGTTCTTATATTTTATGAACGAAGTTCTGACGTTAATAAAATTTAGCGTATTTTTTCATATATAATAAGAAACTTTTCTTAAAATATATGAAATTTTTCTTAGATTCTAAGAAAAAATCAGCGTGAACTTCTATGAAACTTTGTTCGTACAAAACATGTACGTTTTTGGTTCAGTGTATTTCCAATGGACTATCTGTCAAAAGAGCTGACGCTAACTTTAGTACCTACTTTATTTCGACTATGACAACGGTCCCATGTGTTTTTTGTTCTTGCTGGAAAAAATTTTGCATTAGTCTAGCAATTTCTTGTGTTATTTTTGACAAAAATTTGGAGAGAATACCCCAAGTGTTTTGCTCATTTGAAAAGAGTTTGACAGGTTTTTCACGCGAGAAGTTGAATTTTTTGCAAAATTTTTCCGTTTTCCCGATTTTGACGTCATTTTTTGGCACTAATTGGCAATGAATGATATTTTTTGGTTATATATTGGCGAGAGGCATTTACTCCTTAATTATACCAATTTTTTTTTTTTTTTGGAAAGGGCTTCAAGTTTTCAAGATATGCAGCAAAACTATATGTAAAATTATTTAGAATTGCTTTGTATATTTATTTCGAATGTGCCAATATTTCTCTATCCAAAAAGGTAGAGATTTTTGAAATCGGTTGAAAATTTATTTTTTTAATGATTTTTTTTCTGCACAGTCTTATGAGTAGATAAATACCTATATTTTTGTTTCAGGGAAGAATAATTCACCTCAAAGTTGACGGTGCTACGCGATACAATCGCAGTTTTTTGGGAGTCAACATTCAGTTTGTTGAAGAGGGATATATAAATCTACGCACATTAGGTCTCATAGAATTAAAGCAGAGACACCATTGTTTATCCTTACTATAGTTTGGCAACTTATTTTCTTCTTCTTACGAATTTGGGTAGAAGGCACTGGCTGAGTGACTCCAAATGAAATGGAATGAAGGAAAAGTGTGAAGCCCAATAAGCCATTTTGTTTGATATCAACCTAAGACGCATTTGAGATGAAACCTTCAACGTCAATTCTTTTTGAAAACTTAATAACAATTAATCAATCAATAATTTTTCGATTCAAAGATAAACTACCAGTAGCAGATCAACTTTTTTGTCAAATGAGTATTAACTTGAGGTATAATTAAATATAAAAATTATAATATAAATGTCCGATAGTTTCTGCCTCCACAGTTTTTATACATACGACACCCCTCTACCATTCCCTAAAATAAATTTTGTCCAAATCGTGGTACATTATTCTAAAATACGACCCTCATTATTTGCCAAACGTTTGAGAATATATTTTTCTGTGCTTATGGGGTATATGCTGTGCGTGTGTTTAGTGTGTTTTTTGTGAGTTGCGCTACTATATAAGGTATACTATGAGAGACACGCATCTGAATATTTGGAGAAAGAAATTCAGACAATTTTGAAAACCTACGAAATTTCTATACAACAAATACATACTTTCACCACGGACAACGGCGCCAACATGATCAAATTAGGCAAGCTTATGATCGAGGCTCAAAAACGAGAAGAAGCAGCATTAAAAAGCGACTCGACAATGCCAAACGATGAGGAGAACGACGAAGAAGTAGATATAAGAGACAACGACGATCTGGACATGGACGTTAATGCCGACTATACAGAATACGATGCATCTACCGAAATGCGCTTTATTGACAACTCGAATTCACTTTGCCTGTGTTCCGAAACAGGTTTTATCTCCAACATAAGGTGTGCTGCACATACTCTGCAACTTGCAGTACACGACGCCTTGAAAAGTCACACCGAATTGAAGTCGCTTATTGTAAAAGTTCGCGAGGCTGCACGCGGTTTGCGAACACCTAACGTTAGGCTTCGATTAGAAAATAGCACGAAAATGCCCAAATTAGACGTAGTTACGCGATGGCACTCAACGTACGACATGTTCGAGTCCATCATGGAACATAGGGAATTTTGTTGCAAATATCCGAAAGTTCACAAAAGTTTAGCTGCTTTGAGTTGCGAATGGAAAAATATTGAGGAAGTGGTGATATCGTTGCGTCCAGCGAAAATAGCCAGCAAAAAACTGCAAGAAGAGCAGCTTAGTCTTGGATCATTTTTTGGCATTTGGCAGTGCTGCAAGTATGAAACCAAAGAAATGCCTGGTATTCTTGCCAATAAATTATATCAGGCTATGTGTACCCGTGAAAAGCAACTTTTGGAAAATGACGTTGTATTATCTTGCGTTTACCTAGATCCACGATTCTCGTTGCTGCTGACAGAGGATCGTCATGTAGACACCGCTTTAAACACACTAGTAAACATCTATGAAAAAGCCAGCAAAATCGAGGATATAACTACCTCGCAATGTGAACAACCACACAGCGCTGCATCAACACCCACATCAACTCAAACTATTGAGTCAAAGTCTGAAACGAGTTCGCAATACCAAAGTCCAGCATTTCTTAAAGTCTTGAACGCTGCTATCGCAAATCGTAACCCATCTCTGCATGGAGTTTGTATAAGACAGCTAATTATTGACTTTCGCGAATCAACGTCGATATCGCCAGACGTTGATATTTTGCATTGGTGGGAAACACAAAAAAAATACACCCACAGTTGTACCAATTGGCAAAAATTGTTAATGGTACAGCTGCGACTGAAGTTAGCGTGGAACGGCTCTTCTCGGGAATGCACTATATATATTCGTCACTAAGGACGAATATGAAATCAGATATATTAAATGACATATTAGTTATCAGGTGCAATGAAAAATTCAAAGCAAAGATCAGCAGGAATACATTAAGAAAACGCAAATCGACTATCCCATTATCCATACAAAGCGATATTACACCCTCCAAAGCATCCTGTACTGCTTCGACGTCTTATAAAAATGATGATGATGATGCACTACAAAGTAGTTTGAATGAATTATTATTAGAAAATGAAATATTTGCTGATAACTGTTAATGTAAATGTTTCACAATCCGTTGCCCGATGTATATGTATGAAGCGTTTTTATACATATATCATTTAAAAAAATAAAAAAGACAACCCTATAGTCGCGCAGTTATATTTTTCTTCATATCTTCAGCATTTATTGTAAGTGTTAAACAAGGCATTCACGTTGACAATAAACTCGAGTTTATTGACAACAACAATATGAATAAACTCAAAAAATGCCCCTTTAACTCGAGTGTATGGCCCAACGTGAACGCCATAAAACTCCATTTGTTTGTGCCAAAGCGCCGGATTTTCCTACCGAAGTTCCATTGTGGTACTTACCCGCCCGTATGTAGGTGTCCAGTGACGCCAAGAAGTTAAATGTGCCACACGAGGTTTTAGAGATCAACTGAAGTTATTTAAGTTGGTTGCAACGGACATATACATATATATTATATACCTAAAAATAATAAGTCCATCCTAATGTACTGTAAATATAGTTTTGCTACTGAGAAACAAAATTAATTTTGTTTCTGTTTCGGTTTCTGTTACAAGGAACAAAATTAATTTAGTTTCGTTACGGGTTTTGTTACATGGAACTAAACTAATAATTTTGTTTCTGTTACAAGGAACAAAATTAATTTAGTTTCGTTACAGGTTTTGTTTCTGCTGGAACCGTTTCGGAGTTTTGTTACGACTTTTGTTACAAAGGAGTTTTGTTTCTGTTTCGGTTTCTGTTACAAGGAACAAATTTAATTTAGTTTCGTTACAGGTTTTGTTTCTGGAATTTTGTTTCTGTTTCAGTTTCGTTACAGAAACCTAAACCGAAACGCGTTACAAGTCCCTGTCAAATACACATTAAAATTTCTCACTTTGAAAAAAATTAATTTGTGGAAAATTTGCTATGTTTGCGTATGGATAACTCCCAACTGAAAAACGATATTAAGCTGAAAATTGGGCCAGTAGGTCGATTCCCTAACTATTTTATCGCCAAGTGTTAGCGTTAATTCTGTTTAACGCCATTTTTATCGCTTTTCCCTATTCTCTAAGTGTTAACCACACTAAAAGTCGATAAGCTCGATCAGCTGTTTTCGCTAACACTTTTATTGTAGCTAGTTATCGCGGATTAATTTGATGGTGTTTAAAAGTGTCTAAGAGAAAATAATAAATTTAAATTGCAATAAAAATGTCTTTTGAGTTTGTGGCGCTTTATTTGGTGCGAAATATTGAAAATATGGAAATGCGTTAAAGGCAAATTAGAGAATCACAGTTTCGTTAAGAACAAACGCCAAACCCTGGCGAAAACCTAAACGATTGGCGAGTGGTTAAAAGTTAGGGAATCGGGGTACAGAAGTGTAGATATTTATACGGAACAATACCGCCTTTTTATTTTTTTGAAAAACTCATTATTTCAAAACTGAATTTTGAGCACGCTCGGCCCCAGTGTGCGTCGTGAGAAAGCGATTATACTGACACAGATGCAGTGACTCTAGTTAACCGTGTGAACCAATTCTGTTCTGTTGACACAGGTGCAATGATTCTAGTTAACCGTGTAAAGCAATATGATTCTCGTTAACCGCAATTCTTTTGATGACTGCCGTCAACCCGGGGGAAAGCGTTCGCGCTGACTTGGCTAACTATGGAAAGTGTGGCTAGATATGTAAAGGGCGACACGGTTGGGACATTACCGTGTCCGTTATGATAACTTATACATGGCATATAATGTATAGAGCTAATTTTGCAATCCCGTAATTTCAGAGCTGCTGACTCTTAGAGAAAAAATGCTGAGACCATATCTGTACAGAATTTTAAGGTCTACAACTTTGTCTCGAGTAATTTTTCGAAAAAAAAACTTATCGTTTTCGAGAAAAATCAAACAAACGACAAATTTTGACCCTTGACCCAGAATAACTTTTTAGAACACATGCGATCGATTGGGACCTTTGAAGTTTTCTTTCCTAAGCTAAGACCTAAGCTCTTTACAAAAATTTGGCTCTGTTGGGCTTTTCGCTATATCAAATGTATAATTTGACCTGACTAAATATTTTCAATCAAAAATGGAAAAAAATAGAAAGCAAATATACATATTGATCCCAGGAGTGGGGATCCCTATGCGTAAAATAAATTTTGGGTTGCTGTGTTAAGTTATTATAAATATAAAGGTAGTGATAACAAGCGTAAAATTAAAAATGATTGTATTATGTGGAAATTTTTTATTTTATTAATATAAAAATTAATTATCAAAAAAAAAACATAAAAGCAAAAAATTTATGTAAAAAAAAATTTAATCAAAGAAATTGGTAAGAAGAAACCTCGGGGTGTGGTTGCTGAGTGACCGCGCTCAATCCCGACTCTTGCGTCCTCGTTCGTGCACTCTGGGCAACGTTGAGCTACCTAGGCTAGCGGCAGAAAGAGAGGGAGCCCCGGTGGGGCCACTCTGACATACTTGGTTTAAGGGCTCACCGGGGTCTTTTTCGCAGCGTCTGTACACCATGAGGTGCGGCTGTAAGCGAGCGTCTGTCTTGAAGCAAGCGCCTCGCTATATAAATGTGCAAAACTTTTCCCTCCCAATCCAGGGTGTTCTGCGATACCGTGCCCATTGGACGTTTGCAGCCGGGAGGCAAATCGTGGCTGTAGTCGAACGGAGCCTCACTGATACCGGGCCGCCTCAGGGAGTAACTATGGTCTTACCGCGGTATGGGGCTCTGCCGCGGCGGACGACACACTTCCCCTTACACTACCCTTGACCCTAAGCTGGCCTTGTCCGGCGAGGGGTCGTACCAACAAGATGAAGAACACACAAAATACAAAGCAATTAACGACTTCGTTTACTCCGCAGCAGAGAAGAACTATGCTGGAGCAAGCGAAAACACAACGCCGGAGGACAAACTCCGCCTCAAAGTTAACTGGGAGGCCGACAGCGATGGAAACTACGGGTCAGTCATCCCCCAAACCGCTATCAAGTAAGAGTGACTTGATGGGAGCAAGCAGCAGTGCGGCTGCCTACGCAGTCAAGCAGAAAACGGCGGAAGCTAAACTTCCATCAAGCGCTGGTACGAAACCCAATCTCTTCACATCTGGGCAATGGTCTCACGACCTGGTTTCAGAGTTTCGAAAGAGAAGGACGACGCCGCAAAGGGAGAGACCGCGATGGCAACTACGAGTCTGAATCCCCCCCAAGAGGCATCTCCCCGACGCTTTGCGTACTGGGATAAAAGAAAGGCCGCAAGGATCCTTAAAAAATATGAGGGAGCATCGCAGGAGAAGCTGTCGCCGGAAGAAAGGAAGATGGTGGAGGAAGCGAAAGCTCTGATACCAAATTTCCAGAGGCCCTATGTGCCTAAGAGGGGGAACGGTAATCCCTTCAAACGCCAGAGATCGGACGGAGAGGTAAACCCCCATCCGAAACGGCATCAGTTCAACACCGTAGTGGGAAAACTCAGCTTTGCTGAAGTAACCAAGTACAGAATCCTTATAGGTTTCATTGACCGAGGTAACGACCGTTGGTCCATCCCCAAAGACCGGTGGCTGTATGTCTGGAATGAAATGGTCAGGGCCCTCCTCGACTTAATGCGTGAGTCTCCGGGTAGTCCGCCGCGAGGTACTGACGCGGGCTGGCACCAAGGTCAGATCAAAATATTCGCGTGCGAGGATGCAAGAACTGTCGCACTGTATAAGGCAGCAGTTGCAAGACTGGGTGAAGTCTACCCAGGGGCAAGACTAGATGTCGTCGACTGGAAGGACATTCCTGCTCGGCCAAGGGCAAGGGCATGGATTCCTGCCGTCCCTGCAGAACCCGAGAATATTCTTGAGATGCTGCAGGTCTGGAATCCGTCTCTCCCGACGCAGGATTGGGGCGTCAATCTGGTCGATGATGTAGTTGGGTCCAATAGACAGGTGGTTATCACTCTGAATAAGGAGGCGCTCGAGCCCCTTTAACGGTGCAACGGACGAGTGCATTACGGCTTGGGTCAGATCGTGATCCACGTATACCGTGGCGATGCACAGCGCGCTGCTATTCCGGACGCTCCGGAGGACTCGGAGATCGAGGCATCGGAAGGGGAAGCAGAGGAGTCCGACGCGGAAAGTATGCTATCCGCCACGTCAAATTGCGATGGTGCTGCGAACAACTCGGCGATAGAAGAAAGCCTGCTTGACGAAGAAGGCTTCGACGTCACGATCGTGGCTAAACCTGAGCACACTAAAGTTGATGCTGCTTCAGACAGCAGGGTTCCCGCCACGCCAAATCGTGCAGGTGCTCTGAACAACTCCTCGTTGAGAGACAGCCCCCGGAACAGGCCAGACCTCGACGACACGCAGGCGGCAGGGAAGTCTGAGCTCTCTCATGTTGGTGGTGCTTCAGATAAATCTGCACAAATCTAAAGCAGCCTCGGCTGTTTTAAGCAGTCGTCTTTCTAAAGGCGACGTAGACGTGGTCCTTATCCAAGAGCCCTGGGTCAATAGCTCTAGGATCTGTGGATTGGGGACTAAGGGGTACAAGCTCATCCAAGCCAATGATGAGGGCAAGGTCAGAACCTGTATTTTGGTAAAGTCTGAGCTAAACACTTTTCTATTACCTAACTACTCAAATGGTGACGTTACAGCTGCCAGCTTAACAGTCGGCAGCACCAGCCTAACGATGGCGTCGGTCTATATGCCCTATGACGCCGAAGAACCTCCTCCACAAAAGGAGGTGAAAGATCTGGTGGATCATTTCTGTACGGGCCATCTTATTATTGGAGCTGACGCTAATGCTCATCACGTCCAGTGGGGAAGCTCCGATATTAACGCTATCTGTTTGACTACCTACTAACAACTAACCTGGTGGTTTGTAACGTGGGTAACGAGCCTACTTTTATAACTAAAGCTCGTAGGGAGGTTATAGACCTCACTGTTTGTAGCGAAGGCGCTTATGAGTGGGTCAGAAAATGGCGTGTTCTTGATGAGCATTCATTTTCTGGCCATCGGTACATAGAAATTGTGTTAGACTTTATTATTGAGCAGCCAGTTATGAAACGAAATCCACGCAACACTAACTGGCAGCTACATAACCAAATATTAGCTAGGGACCTACCAGTATTACCTCCACAAGCCCCCTCATCAGTGGGAGAACTGGATGATCTGGTAACGACCTTTACAACGGCGCTCTCAAATGCCCTAGAGCAGGCTTGTCCAGTACCAAAACCACGCGGCAAACATAGACCCCACTGGTGGTCTTACGACCTGGATTCGTTCCGTATGTCATGCAGGAAGCAATTTAACAAGGCCAAGAGCATCGGTACGGAGCCTGAATGGCTCGAATATAAAGCTAAACTGAGGGCCTATAAAAAGGCTCTAAGGCAAGCGAAGAGAACTTCGTGGAGAAATTTCTGCACCGGGATCGAAAAAGTCGATGATACAGCGAGACTTAGACGAGTGCTATCAAAAACTCAAACAGCCATTAGCTATTTACGGAAGCCTGACGGATCTTGGACCAGCACGGAAGGGGAAACCCTGGAGCTGCTCCTGAACACACACTTTCCGGGGAACTTGTATGATGCACCTGTAGCATCTGCAACAAACCTGGCGGTAAACATACCCATTACGGAGGAAAGGGTAAGGTGGCCAATCAAAAGCTTTGAGCCGTTCAAGGCAGCTGGGCCACACGGGATTTACCCCGCACAACTCATAAACACGCTGGAAATATCAGCTAAATGGCTGGTAGTTCTCTATTCAGCCTGCCTGGCTCTTAATTACATTCCGTGCTCCTGGAGAAGCGCCACGGTAGTCTTTATTCCAAAGGCTGGGAAGGCCTCACACTATGAGCCTAAAGACTACAGACCGATCAGTCTCTCGTCTTTTGCACTTAAAACCTTCGAGAGGATAATTAGCGATTATCTCTCCTTTACTATTGATAGCAACCTTATTTCTAGCTATCAACATGCATACACCAAAGGTAAATCAACGGAAACTGCGCTCCACAGCCTAGTCTCTATTGTTGAAAAATCATTGCATGAAAAGGAGTACTGTCTCGTGGCCTTTCTGGACATCGAAGGGGCTTTCAACAATATAAGGCCGGAGGCTATTAACACTGCTTTAACAAACCTGGGCATAAATAGGTCTCTTATTGGACTAATTGATCAACTACTAAAGGGAAGGAAAATAGTTTCTTCACTGGGAACAGTTGATCTTTCACGCTATGTCACAAGAGGAACGCCTCAGGGTGGTGTTCTCTCCCCGCTCCTATGGAACCTCACCGTAAACTCGCTGCTACGAGACACAAGGTGGGGGCGGGAAGATAGTGGCATATGCAGACGATTTAGCTATTGCATATAGGGGCAAATTCCCACAAACCCTGTGTGACTTGATGCAAGTAGCACTGCGAGAAGTTTCTTCATGGTCCTCTCGCTGCGGTTTTAGCATCAACCCGGGAAAGGTGGAGCTTGTCCTTTATACCAGGCGGTACAAGGTACCACCGTTGAACCTACCAGAACTAGATGGCGTGCGCCTGAACTTAGCTGACAAAGCCAAATTCCTAGGCACAGTTCAAGATAGAAAGCTTAACTGGAAGGAGAATGTCATCCAGCGCCAGAGGAAAGCGTGCATTGCACTTTACACGTGTAAAAGAGCCATTGGCAAAAAATGGGGGCTCAGCCCCAAAATTTGCAGATGGATCTACACTGCGATAATCCAGCCAATTATGCTGTATGGAGTCGTGGTATGGTGGCCTGCGCTAAGAAAGGCAACAAACCTAAATCTGTTAGGGAAAGTCCACAGATCGAGCATGATCTGTATAAGCGGGGCGTTAAGAACAACGCCCAATGAAGCTCTCCAGGCCATTCTTGGCTTTTTGCCACTCGATCTGGAATGGTACCGGGCAGCAGCAGCATCGGCTGTGCGTCTAAGGGAAACGTCCGTCTGGGGCGCAAGCACTATTGGACACTCCTGTATTCTAAGATCTTACAGCTTTCTCCCTCTGAGCACAGATCGGTGTGCGACCACAACAGTCGGAGATTGTTGTTTTAGAATAAACATTCCCAGCAGGGAAGACTGGGAGAACATAGATCGGTGTCCCGCTACTAATGGCGGCACTTTTATATACACCGACGGCTCGAAGTTAGACGGCAGAGTCGGAGGAGGGGTTTACTCAAGGGATTTGGACCTAGAACTCTCCTTTAGACTACCTGATCACTGCAGCGTCTTCCAGGCTGAAGTTTCAGCAATCATGGACGCCGCGACTTGGATAGGTGAACGCACCATCGGACAGGATATCTGTATTTTCAGCGACAGCCAAGCGGCCATCAAATCCCTTCGCTCTTACTCGTTCAACTCTGAACTGACGCTCAGCTCTCGTCGATCTCTTCAAGAGATGGCCCAACAGAACCGCGTGAACCTCACATGGGTCCCGGGACACAGGGACATTGAGGGAAACTGTAGGGCAGACGAACTTGCTAGGCAGGGCACGACCAAGCAGATTCTTCAAGATAAAGAGCGCATAGGTATGCCGTTTGCCACGTGCAAGCTAATGCTGAAGGAGCATACACTCCGCGAAGCCAACGAAAGATGGCTACAAGCCCCAGGGTGCCGGATATCCAAGCAAACCTGGCCAAAATGCGATCTTTAAAGATCTAGACACATATACGCCCTAAAAAGTAAGGAAATCTCCATATTAATAGGTGTTTTAACCGGGCACTGCCTTATTGGTAGGCACGCAGCAAGGGTAGGCGTTCCCTACCGACGATGCCGCAGGAGTTGCAAAGATGATGAGGAAGAGGAAACGGTGGAGCACCTCAACTGCAACTGCCCGGCCTTAAGCGGAGCGAGAAGGCGCTCTCTGGGAGTTCCCTTCCTGGTTAGCTTAAGCCAGGTCGCGGAGCTAGACATAAAGGACTTGATGGCCTTCAACAAGTTATCAAAATGGTTCGAGGAGGGGTAGCGGTGTCGGTTAGGAGTGTCAGTCCCGGGTTTCGGCTATATGGAGAGTCCCGACAGCACTGGGATTTTCCATATGGCCGGGCCCCGGGACTGACTTTCCTAGTGTTTGGTGGTATCACAACGGGCCTTTTATTACTGGCCTAGGTGTGCCTTTGCGGCAGCCACTTCTACCTACCTACCTAACCTCGGGAAGGGTGGACACTAGACCGGGTCGGTGCCCATACAAAAAAAAAAAAAAAGTTTGCAAGTGATGGTATGATATTCCAGTTCGCAAACACTTGTTGCTTCTCCTTCTAGAGAATAAATTTGTTTCAGTCTTGTACTGCACTGATCTACTAAAAACTGCTTTGTTGTGTGTGAGGTTTGACGACCAGCAGAACAAGAGCTGGTAAAAAGCATGCATCAGCTCTTATGCAGAATATGGTCAGACGAATGCATGCCTCCGGATTGGAATTTAAGTGTGCTTTGCCAAATCCACAAGAAAGGCGATCCCGCTAACCGCACCAACTACCGCGGAATTAGTCTTCTTAATATCGCATATAAGGTTCTTTCTAGCGTGTTGTGTGAAAGGCTGAAGCCCATCGTAGACAAACTGATTGGACCTTATCAGTGTGGCTTTAGACCTGGTAAGTCTACCATCGACCAGATTTTCACGATACGCCAAATCCTGGAGAAGACCCATGATAAGAGAATCGACACTCACCATCTCTTTGTCGATTTTAAAGCCGCTTTTGACAGCGTAAAAAGGAGTTGCCTGTATGCCGCCATGTCTGAATTTGACTTCCCTGCAAAGCTTATACGGCTTTGCCAAATGACGTTGAGCAATACCAACAGCTCCGTTAGAATCGGGAAGGACCTCTCTGAGCCATTTGAAACCAAACGAGGCTTCAGACAGGGCGACTCCCTTTCGTGCGATTTCTTCAATCTGATGCTGGAGAAGATAATTCGAGCAGCAGAGCTAAACCGCAATGGTACAATCTTTTACAAGAGCGTGCAATTGCTGGCGTATGCCGATGATATTGATATCATTGGCCTTAACAACCGCGCCGTAAGCGCTGCCTTCTCTGGACTGGATAAGGAAGCGAAAAAAGTGGGTCTTGCCGTGAACGAGGACAAGACGAAGTATTTGCTGTCATCAAAGAAAGAATCGGCGCACCTGCGCCTTGGCAGCCATGTCACTGTTGATAGTTACAAATTTGAAACTGTGAGAGACTTCGTCTATTTGGGAACCAGTATTAACACCGAAAATAATATCAGTCTAGAAATCCAGCGGAGAATCACTCTTGCCAACAAGTGCTACTTTGGACTGAGTAGGCAATTGAGAAGTAAAGTCCTCTCTCGAAGAACAAAGATCACGCTCTATAAGTCTCTCATCATACCTGTCCTGATGTATGGCTCAGATTCATGGACAATGTCAAGAGAAGATGAGATGGCCCTTGGAGTATTTGAGAGAAAAGTTCTCCGGAAGATTTATGGTCCTTCCCGTGATGCCAACGGCGAGTATCGAAGGAAATTTAACGATGAGCTGTACGAGCTCTACGCAGATCTGACCATAGTCCAGCGAATTAAAGCCCAAAGACTCTGCTGGCTGGGCCATGTTATGCGAATGGACAAAGAAGCTCCAGCACAGAAGGTTTTCCTATCGTCGCCTGAATTCGGCAGCAGAGGAAGGGGGAGGCCTCGACTGAGATGGAAACAACAGGTGGAGGATGACTTGAACTCCCTTGGGGTTTCCAATTGGCGTCGGTTATCGCTAAAAAGGAATGACTGGCGTGCTTTGATACGAAACGGCCAAAATCGCTTAGGCGGTTAAGCGCCAATAAATGATGATGATGATGTATATCCCTAATACTACACCTGCACTTCGAAATTCGAAACAGATTGTTCCATTCGTCCTTTTTAAATCGTATTGGATGTCTGGTAACATCACGATACTTTTTTATAATATTTAAAATTTTTCGTTTCGTAGGGGATGCAGTGATAACAGGGATTACTGTTCGATGCCACAATTTTAATATTTCGGCTGCCACAATTCTCGCATAACTTGAAAGCTTAAGGTTCTTTTTTTTTTTTTTGATACCATAGTTCTTTAAAAAGAGTAAATACTCAACTATGTCGCACTCGGTTGGTAACACTGATTTATTTAAATTACGTTTTCCAAAAAACATGCTTTAATTTTATCGTATGTCACAAAATTTAATAATGCACCAACTTTCTTTTTGTTTTACACAGAAATAAAAAAAAAGCAAGCTTTAACTGTAAATCGACTGTAACTTTTTTGTTTATTAGAATTTTTTGTTACTTCAAAGTAGACCTCTGCATGACTCCATCCAAAACGGCAAATGAATCATTCATATTTAGGGTACTCACAGTCCCATATTACCAGCCCTGCTAATATTGCCAGCTGGCAATATCTTGACAATTTACCAGGTGTCAAATATTTTGTTTTTGTTTTGCCTGCAAATAGAAGATACCACTTTGTGGCAATATTGCCGGGCTTGTGCCTATGTTTAAATTTTGTGGTAAAATTGAAAATTGTCATTTTGCTTTGTTTTCAAAAAAAATTTGTTATGAATAAATAAACAGAAAGAGAAAAAGTAAGTTTTTTCATATTTTGAGTTTATTTAAATAATTTGAATACGTTTATTCATATTTTCAGATTGAATTCAGACGTGAACTAACAAAGGCCGTGTGGAAGGCTAAACGGGGGTGCTCACAGTCGCCACATGGTAAGGTGGCAAAGTTAAAACGTTTCAAGTAATGCTAATACAAAAATAATAGACAACGAAAGAAGAGAAAGAACACGGTACACTTTAGAGAGCCTCAGAATATTACAAAAAAGAGAAAAGACTATAAACAAAAAGGAAGATACTGACAACATCGCGGCTGCATAGTTATTATGTTTATAATTTAGTTTTAGTTGACAAGCTTACCGCATGCAAGCGGTATCGAAATTCCCGAATTTTTAAATGTTTTTACGGTTTTAAATGTTCCAAGTTTTACATAGTGATGTCTTTATGCAGTTTTTAAGTTTATAATTTTTCCACTTTTATGTAAGTAATTAATGTGCCATCCATGTTTTAATTTTACAAAATTAATTATCTAATTGTTTGGTTCTTTGTTGTTTTTTGTTTTAAATAAATATATAGTGTCACTCCCCTGAAGAAGCCAAGGATAATTGGCGAAACGTCGGGACGTAAGGTGGAATAAAATTACACTGTTTTATTTGCACTAAAAAATTTATAGATCTGCTCAGCTTATTAAATGTTTACATAAATCAAACAGATCGGAAGATAATCATATATTTAAAACGTTTCAAGTTTAGCAGATGACTGTGAGTTCCCTAATTGAATTTAAATTGAATTGAATTGGCTTTGCTTTGCTTTGAATTTGAATATCTGGCTGTTTGAAATAAATGTCTTCTTTGAATATTCAAAAAATTTCAAACGAAATTGAATTCATATTTTGACATTTTTTTTTTAAATCCATGAAGATATCCCAACAATCATTTCTGTGAAAGTTTGTAGAATTGAATGTTGGATTGTAAATTTGAACGCTACATGGGCATTTCATACATATATCTTCAAAATGGACTTAAGTCCAGTCTGTACAAAAGTTGTTAATTTTTCTGTTAAAAAAACATATCGTTGCTGATTCTGCAAAGCGACGTAACGGTGTATGCGTTGGCGGCCGCCATGGTGTAGCGGTTAAGTGTTCGGCCTTCTACACCAAGTCGTGGCGGTTCGATGCCCGGCAAAAGTAACATCAAAAATTATTTAGAAAAATAATTTTTCTAAACGGGGTCGCCTCTCGGCAGTAGTTTGGCAAACTAGCCGGGTGTATTTCTGCCATGAGAAGCTTCTCAGCAAAAAATTTATTTGCTTTGCAAGTGCCGTTCGGAGTCGGCAAAAAATTGTAGGTGTCGCCAACTTGTAGGAAAACTCAAAAAGCAACACACCACAAGTTGGAAAGAGAAGCTCGGCTAAAAATCTCGTTAGAGGTTATGATAACCTGTTGGTATATCGCCGCCATTAGTAGTATGCGATATTTAAGTTTAGCGGTTTTGCAGCTACAAATTATAAAATTTTAAGACAACTCCGATCAGATCGATTCTTTTAATGATTTTTCAACGCAAATGTAGTTTTCTTGAGAATAAAGGAACAAGTCTTAATTGCAAGGGCTATAAAAGTATTTATCACAAACGTCGTTTACGCGGTCTCTTGATGCCCGATGAGTGGTTGTGCATAATCACCGACGATATCCATATTTGTATATTCCCATATTTGTGTACATATTATAATAAATACTTTTACTAGGGTTTTTCAAGAATTTTTCTGAAATATTTCAGGATTGAAAACCAAAAGCAGTGGTATTTATTGCAGCCAACTTAACCAAGAACTTTTAGTCAGATGTATTTCTAACCCTCACAAAACTCAAAACTCTAGAATTACAAATAAAATACACCCATTTATGCTCTATAAAGCCAATTTTACTAATACTCTACACCTTTATAAAAAAAAATATGTGAAATTGTAAGCTGTGTAGCCAATATATTTGTTTTGAATCAGAATGAATAAAAATTATTTTCATTCATTCATTCATATTCTTTTTTTTAATTTTGAAAATTTTAGGCAAAGTGAATATTCAAAATATAAAATATTCAAGGCTAAGTTTTTTGGTTCTTCAAATGGAAAATTCAAATTTACTGTATTCTATTATACTCAAAGTTTGAATCCAATCATGCAGGAGTCTACTTCAAAGGCAAGAATTGCATAGCTGAGTTACGCGGTCTAACTCGGTTTTGGGTCTGTTTTGAGTAAAAGGACATTCAGGAGGTATGTAGTACTAAAAAATACCTTTCAACGATATATCAAACTTTGCAATCGGATTATAAATAAAAAAGTTGGTAATAAAAATCGATTTTGGCTGTTTTTAGGACTCTCGCAGGACGAAAATTTTTATCATCCCAAATTCACCGCAGGGTCATCTTTCATTCTAGAGGGGATAATTGCAAACTTTTTTTTCGACCCGGTCTAGTGGACACCTTGCCGCGGTACGAGGGCTTAAGTCGATAGCCACAGGGATACGCTATTATTACTCCATTTGCCCTTTTTGGATTTCAATTCATGACGTTTGGACTTCAAAATACTGGCCAGACCTTTCAAAGTTTCATGGATGAAGTTTTGCGAAGCTTGGATTTTTGTTTCGCTTACATGGATGACATTCTCGATTTCTCTCGTTCCAAAGAAGAGCACGAACGCCATCTCAAAATCATAATATAAAAAATATGGATTGGTGATCAACGTCCAAAAGTGCACTTTTGGAGTTCCTGAAGTTCCTTTTATTGGTTATATCATATCTGCTGCTGGAATACAAGCTCCAGAAGAGCGCGTCCGGGTAATCAAGGACTTTACATTACCAAAAACAGCAAAGGTCTTCGACGTTTTCTTGGTATGTTAAATTTTTACCGCAGATTCGTTCCGCATGTTTCTGAATACGAAGCTCCAATGAATGCTGCAATCAGCAATCCACCCCTGAAAGGATCTCAACCAATCAACTGGACGTTTGAACTGGAAGAAGCTTTTATAACTTGCAAAAACTGCATCACTGCTGCTTCACTTCTGGTTCATCCTCGCATTGGTGCGCCTTTTGGTTTGTTTACAGATACTTCGAATCGTTCAGTCGGAGCATGTTTACAACAGCTTGTCGATGATGTGTGGCAACCTCTTGCATTCTTCTCGAAGAAGATGTCCCAAAAGAATGGTCTTGGCCTGCTTTCTATCGTAAACTTCTTGCGATCTACGTTGCAATCCGGCACTTTCGTCATTTTTTGGAAGGACATTCATTCACGATTTACACCGATCATAAACCATTGATCTACGTTTGTCAACAAAAACGTGAAAAACTTCCACCAGTTCAACTCAGACAACTTTCATTTATTGCAGAATTTCAACAGATATCCAACACATCAAAGGAACTGATAATGTCGTTGCTGATACACTCTCACGAATTGGAGCTGTTTCTGCACCATTGGATTACAAGTTGCTGGTTGAATCTCAAGACGATGAACTTAAGAGAATTACTCAATAAAATTCTTCTCTCTGCATCGAGCGTGTTCCAATTCCTGGTTCCTCACGTACTGTATTTTGTGATACATCAACAGGAAAAGCTCGGCCATTCATCACATCACCGTTTCGTCCTTCTGTTTTTGATCAGCTACATAACCTGAGCCATCTAGGTGCCAATGCTTCACTCAAATTAATCAACCATCGTTTTGTTTGGCCTTCATTGAATAAAGACTGCCGAAATTGGGCTCGCGCTTGTAATGATTGTCAACGATCAAAAGTTTCACGCCTTGTTCACGCTTCACTTGGAAATTTTGAAACTCCAACGAAGGGATTTTCCCATATTCACATTGATCTGAATGGTCCACTTCCACTTGCATGTTCTTTTCAATATTGTTTAACTGTCATCGATCCCTTTACTCGATGGCCTGAAGTATATCCTTTGCCGAACATAACTGCAGATACTGTGACTCATGCACTTTTGGATTGTTGGATATTTCGTTTCGGCGTTCCTGAAATTATAACCTCAGATCGTGGAGCTAAATTTTCTTCGCATCTCTTTAAAATGTTTGTTAAACAATTGGGAATTCGGCATAACTTCACTACAAGTTGGCATCCTGCTGCAAATGGTTTAGTTGAACGATTACATCGTTACTTGAAAGCCGCAATCATGGGTCATTCCGACATTGACTGGGTTCAGGCTTTGCCTTTAGTTCTACTTGGAATTCGCTCAGCTTTTAAAGAAGATATCAAGGCTACTTCCAATGAATTGGTTTATGGTGAAACGATTTGTTTAGACCATCGGTCTAAATATATCGGTCGCCCCTCGTAATAGATACTAGTATCTGCCCGCGCGACTTTTTTTTATCTTTTCGCCCGATAACAGCTCTTACCCCTTCGAATCCTACGAAAGTAGGCATTCGGCGGCGGTACAGAGCTACGTTTTATCTGAAGGCTCTTTCACTTTGTTGTCGATCACGAAGCACTTCACCAGCAGCCACTCCAGGTAAGCCCAATTCCCAAACGTAGAATTCCAACTTTTGTAAAATCACTTAATAAAATATTTCATTTCCATTTATACTATTTATCCACTTTCATAAAATATTCCTTGTACACCTTAATTCTCCAATAATTAAGGTTGTACATTCTACTCAATAAAGAAAGTCACTTGTTATATTGTATCTATAGTTGAAATACAGTGTTTTATTGTTTATTCACTCGCTGCCATCTCTTCTTCTTTCTCTTTTCATTTTATTACGTGCGAGCAACCCCGCTACTACCCGGGCTCGCCGTAACATTTGGTCCATCGAGCCAGGAAATAATAAAAAACCAGCACCTATAAAATCCAGCACCTAATAAAGCGCACCGCAAAAATTAAAAAAATTCAACTCAGTTTATTTGGCTTTAATTAATCCAGGCGAGCTAACATACCAGCGAATACCATACCAACGAACACACACGTATACAGCCGCAAACACCACATCACATCATATCATACCATCAGTTCGTTGCTCACATCAACACATCACACCAATCACTACAGTCCATCTGCTCTCATCACAACACAATCAATTACATCTTTCATCAGTTTCATCACTCAAGGTACGTGGTTTGTTTTAGTTCATGCACCACTTTTTTTTTTGTACGTGCGAAACGTAGTGAACTTTGTGAGTGATTTCCTTTGAAAACAAAGTAAGTGAAAATACCGTGTTCTCGATAGCACACTTTCGCCTTTTGACTATCGGTTAAGTCCCCCACCAGTGGTAAGACTTATCCGACACAGCTCAAGGCAAGCAGTCAGTGAATTTTTTTTTTTTTTTTTATATGACACGTATCACTGCACTGAACATCTCTCTGTTCGACGTCATACTGTGGAAACTTTCTCCAAATAACTTTAAAATTTCACTTAGTTGATGCTTTTTAAAGAGCGATCCATCACAAAGTTCACATATCAAACAATCCATATATTCATCAAAACGTTGGGTGGCTTGTGGGTATAAACACTTAAAAGCGTACACAGTCCATAAGTGTCGCTTAATTTAACACATTATTTGTATCGCTCAAAATTTTAAATAAACAATTATAACTAGTCCACGATTATCTGGACAAATACAACTGCGTTAGTTTTTCTTGGAATTTTTCTTGGAAATTGCACTTGGTTACCTGGTTTGGCTATACAGGGTTCACAATACCCAAAGCACATTGAATCTGTACCGAGATTTCTATCTGTGCCACATACACTTTGTTGTGACATTGAGTCTTCAGAGATTTTTATTTGTTATCACCATACATTTTGGAAACACTAAACCTCCAGAGGTTATCTGTTACACAAATACTTTTGAAACATTAAATCTTCAGAGATTTATTTCGGTTTCATATACACAGTCCTTGTTACACTAAATCTTCAGAGATTTAGATCGGTTCACAAACACTTTAGAGACATTAAATCTTCAGAGATTTGTTTCTTATACACTTTAGAGAAATTAAATCTTCAGAGATTTCTTTCGGTTTCCTTTTATTGGTTATATCATATCTGCTGCTGGAATACAAGCTCCAGAAGAGCGCGTCCGGGTAATCAAGGACTTTACATTACCAAAAACAGCAAAGGTCTTCGACGTTTTCTTGGTATGTTAAATTTTTACGCCAGATTCGTTCCGCATGTTTCTGAATACGAAGCTCCATTGAATGCTGCAATCAGCAATCCACTCCTGAAAGGATCTCAACCAATCAACTGGACGTTTGAACTGGAAGAAGCTTTTATAACTTGCAAAAACTGCATCACTGCTGCTTCACTTCTGGTTCATCCTCGCATTGGTGCGCCTTTTGGTTTGTTTACAGATACTTCGAATCGTTCAGTCGGAGCATGTTTACAACAGCTTGTCGATGATGTGTGGCAACCTCTTGCATTCTTCTCGAAGAAGATGTCCCAAAAGAATGGTCTTGGCCTGCTTTCTATCGTAAACTTCTTGCGATCTACGTTGCAATCCGGCACTTTCGTCATTTTTTGGAAGGACATTCATTCACGATTTACACCGATCATAAACCATTGATCTACGTTTGTCAACAAAAACGTGAAAAACTTCCACCAGTTCAACTCAGACAACTTTCATTTATTGCAGAATTTCAACAGATATCCAACACATCAAAGGAACTGATAATGTCGTTGCTGATACACTCTCACGAATTGGAGCTGTTTCTGCACCATTGGATTACAAGTTGCTGGTTGAATCTCAAGACGATGAACTTAAGAGAATTACTCAATAAAATTCTTCTCTCTGCATCGAGCGTGTTCCAATTCCTGGTTCCTCACGTACTGTATTTTGTGATACATCAACAGGAAAAGCTCGGCCATTCATCACATCACCGTTTCGTCGTTCTGTTTTTGATCAGCTACATAACCTGAGCCATCTAGGGGCCAATGCTTCACTCAAATTAATCAACCATCGTTTTGTTTGGCCTTCATTGAATAAATGAATAATGATTGTCAACGATCAAAAGTTTCACGCCTTGTTCACGCTTCACTTGGAAATTTTGAAACTCCAACGAAGGGATTTTCCCATATTCACATTGATCTGAATGGTCCACTTCCACTTGCATGTTCTTTTCAATATTGTTTAACTGTCATCGATCCCTTTACTCGATGGCCTGAAGTATATCCTTTGCCGAACATAACTGCAGATACTGTGACTCATGCACTTTTGGATTGTTGGATATTTCGTTTCGGCGTTCCTGAAATTATAACCTCAGATCGTGGAGCTAAATTTTCTTCGCATCTCTTTAAAATGTTTGTTAAACAATTGGGAATTCGGCATAACTTCACTACAAGTTGGCATCCTGCTGCAAATGGTTTAGTTGAACGATTACATCGTTACTTGAAAGCCGCAATCATGGGTCATTCCGACATTGACTGGGTTCAGGCTTTGCCTTTAGTTCTACTTGGAATTCGCTCAGCTTTTAAAGAAGATATCAAGGCTACTTCCACTGAATTGGTTTATGGTGAAACGATTTGTTTAGACCATCGGTCTAAATATATCGGTCGCCCCTCGTAATAGATACTAGTATCTGCCCGCGCGACTTTTTTTATCTTTTCGCCCGATAACAGCTCTTACCCCTTCGAATCCTACGAAAGTAGGCATTCGGCGGCGGTACAGAGCTACGTTTTATCTGAAGGCTCTTTCACTTTGTTGTCGATCACGAAGCACTTCACCAGCAGCCACTCCAGGTAAGCCCAATTCCCAAACGTAGAATTCCAACTTTTGTAAAATCACTTAATAAAATATTTCATTTCCATTTATACTATTTATCCACTTTCATAAAATATTCCTTGTACACCTTAATTCTCCAATAATTAAGGTTGTACATTCTACTCAATAACGAAAGTCACTTGTTATATTGTATCTATAGTTGAAATACAGTGTTTTATTGTTTATTCACTCGCTGCCATCTCTTCTTCTTTCTCTTTTCATTTTATTACGTGCGAGCAACCCCGCTACTACCCGGGCTCGCCGTAACATTTGGTCCATCGCGCCAGGAAATAATAAAAAACCAGCACCTATAAAATCAGCACCTAAAAAATCCAGCACCTAATAAAGCGCACCGCAAAAATTAAAAAAATTCAACTCAGTTTATTTGGCTTTAATTAATCCAGGCGAGCTAACATACCAGCGAATACCATACCAGCGAATACCATACCAACGAACACACACGTATACAGCCGCAAACACCACATCACATCATATCATACCATCAGTTCGTTGCTCACATCAACACATCACATCACACCAATCACTACAGTCCATCTGCTCTCATCACAACACAATCAATTACATCTTTCATCAGTTTCAACACTCAAGGTACGTGGTTTGTTTTAGTTCATGCACCACTTTTTTTTTTGTACGTGCGAAACGTAGTGAACTTTGAAAACAAAGTAAGTGAAAATACCGTGTTCTCGATAGCACACTTTCGCCTTTTGACTATCGGTTAAGTCCCCCACCAGTGGTAAGACTTATCCGACACAGCTCAAGGCAAGCAGTCAGTGAATTTTTTTTGTTTTTTTATATATACACGTATCACTGCACTGAACATCTCTCTGTTCGACCACATACTGTGGAAACTTTCTCCAAATAACTTTAAAATTTCACTTAGTTGATGCTTTTTAAAGAGCGATCCATCACAAAGTTCACATATCAAACAATCCATATATTCATCAAAACGTTGGGTGGCTTGTGTGTATAAACACTTAAAAGCGTACACAGTCCATAAGTGTCGCTTAATTTAACACATTATTTGTATCGCTTAAAATTTTAAATAAACAATTATAACTAGTCCACGATTATCTGGAAAAATACAACTGCGTTAGTTTTTCTTGGAATTTTTCTTGGAAATTGCACTTGGTTACCTGGTTTGGCTATACAGGGTTCACAATACCCAAAGCACATTGAATCTGTACCGAGATTTCTATCTGTGCCACATACACTTTGTTGATACATTGAGTCTTCAGAGATTTTTATTTGTTATCACCATACATTTTGGAAACACTAAACCTCCAGAGGTTATCTGTTACACAAATACTTTTGAAACATTAAATTTTCAGAGATTTATTTCGGTTTCATATACACAGTCCTTGTTACACTAAATCTTCAGAGATTTAGATCGGTTCACAAACACTTTAGAGACATTAAATCTTCAGAGATTTGTTTCTTATACACTTTAGAGAAATTAAATCTTCAGAGATTTCTTTCGGTTTCACATTCTTTTTAGAGACATTCAATCTTCAGAGAGTTGTTTCTTATACACTTTAGAGACATTAAATCTTCAGAGATTTGTTTCTTTTACACTTTTGAGACATTAAATCTTCAGAGATTTGTTTCATATACACCGTTGTTGATATACTAAATCTTCTGAGATTTATATCACACACTTTTAAAGACATAATTTGTCTATCACACATTTTATACATCAAATCTCCAGAGATTTGAATCAAATCATCGTTTTATAAAAAATTTCGTTTAGTCCAAAGTAAGACATCTTCCTGAGTCACTACTGCTGAGTCCACTTCTCTGTAAATATACAAAATATTTAAGCAAATAAAGAGAATGGAGATATATATTCGTCAGTCCGACTGCATAGTGGAGTTCGAGCAAGAATGGAGCTCTACTAATATTGAAGAAATGGATAAGCACACCCTTGCACTACAGCAAGAGGAGCTGAAGTCACAATGGAAGAAGACGAAAACGACTTATGACAGCCTATTGTCCCACAAAGAGACCACCAAGGAAGACTTGCAATCAATAAAGCAAAAAAATAAAACCTGTTTCGCATGCTACATGAAATGCATGGCTGCTATGAATGCTCAGCTGGAAAAGCTGTCAGCAAGCCCATACAACCACAAAAACAACAAAGTACTGATGATACATCCATCCGTGAAAATAATATTCGGCTTCCGCCCTGTGACACCGATGTGTTTAAGGGCGATTATCTATCATGGCCAACCTTTAGAGACTAAACAAACGCCTTACCCCGGTTGAGAAATTGTATCACCTCAACCAAAAAACTCAAGGGGAGGCGAAGGAAATAGTCAGGAGGTGTCCATTAACCAATGAAGGCTTTACTACAGCCTGGAAAAATTTAAGTGACAGGTACGAAAACAAACGTATCCTGGTCAATACACAATTGAAATCTTTGTTTAGTCTGACCGCAGTTGAGAAGGAATGCGGTACAAAGATTAAGCAATTACAACGCGACATCAATAATTGCATCTCGTCGCTTCAATGTCATCAAATTGACATATCTAATTGGGATGCAATAATAACATATTTATGCTCCACCAAGCTTCCGGAATGTACTCTGGCTCTATGGGAACAGACCATTGAGAACAAAACAGAGATACCAAAATGGGAAGATATGGACAAATTCCTGTCCAACCGTTTCCAAACGTTGGAAACAGTTTCCGACCTGAAGGGTAGCACAGGCCCAAAAACACCCATGAATCAACGGTCAAATAGTTCACGGGAAACGCCGAGGAAACTTGGAGTTTACCAAGCCAGCGTCCCTCCTGGCTGGTGTCAAATGTGCAACACCAAGGAGCACAGACTGCGGGATTGTCAAAATTTCCGAAGGCTGTCCCCACAAGACAGAATAACCTTTATTAAGGAAAAAAGGTCTTGCCTTAACTGTTTGTCAGACAAACACACCGTGACACGATGCCCTCATCCGCTTAATTGCACCTTGTGTCACTTGAGGCACAACACCTTACCACCACCTGCCAACAGCACAACCCCAAGGAAACCACCAAAGTTGGAACCGGAACACCAACTCCAACAATCAAAGTCGGAACCGAAACACCAACGCAAATAATCGAAGTTGGAACCGCAACTCCAACGATGATAGGCCCTCAACATCGCAACAGGCTAGAGCAAGGCTTGAGTCTGCAAATAGAAACGAAAATGTTAATAATGTTTCTACATTACATGCCAATACAACTAAAGGGGTATTGTTGGGAACCGCACGCATTAAGATCCACTATAATGGAGTGGATTTCTCGGCCAGAGCACTTATTGACTCCGGCTCTGAGTGCTCTTTCATAACTGAAAGACTGAAAAGGAGAATAAACCTGCCATCTAAACGCCTGAACATCCAAGTGTCAGGCATAAACAATACGCTGTCCGCGCAGGTAACAGAGTCGTGCTCTATTACAATAGGCTCCCTCATCGACCCATTAGTTAGCATTGATACAATGGTCCTAGTCCTACCACAACTTACAGGGGACCTTCCGACTTGTCAGGTCAGTGCATTGACCCAGCAAGCGTTCCCTGACTTGATTCTAGCGGATAAGAGGTTCTTCGTTAACGAACCAGTCGACCTCATCCTAAGAGGCGACATTTACGCAAAAATAATCTTGGGTGGTATAAGGAAGAACGTTATGAACACGCTTCTTGCCCAAGAAACCGTCTTCGGTTGGATATTAACCGGCCGGGCTGAGGCAGCACAGCCAACCAATAACAGGGTATCATTTTTCAACGAAATAAGCCTAGACAAACAGTTAACCGCTTTCTGGGAGTTGGAAGATGTGCCTAAGAAAAAGGCACTGAACGAGGATAATGCCTATTGCGAGGAACTTTTCAAGGCTACAACAGAACGAGGCCCTGATGGGAAATATACAGTTGTTCTTCCATTTAAGCAAGACTTTCCCAGTAATGTCTGCTTAGGGCCTTCCTTAAAAGGTGTATGCTCTCAATTTTACAGAAATGAGACCCGTCTCGCGAAGACACCTGACCTACAGACAGAATATAATAGAGTACTAGCGGAGTACGAAACATTAGGACATATGTCCAAAGTCCCTTCAATCGTCCCACCCCTGTCTACAGATTGCTACTTCCTGCCTCATCATGCTGTCATAAAAATTACTATGATTCAAGGCTGCACAACGAAATAAACAAAAAACCTTTGATATAAACGTTATCAAAAGACATATTTTGGTTGAACTGAAAACGTTTGAATTTGAATATCGAATCAAAAACAAACTATTTCATTTTTTTTGAAAATAACGCATATTTTCAAGCCATAACCAAAACATTTAACAAGTTTCCTCACGTATACATGGTCAAAAAAAAAAAAAAACTATAAAACCCAAATCAAAAATCTGAAATTTACAACCCTCGGAAAATAACAATCTTCATTCACTTACCCCATTTCTCCACTGTCCAACCGCCGCGTCGGTTCCGTCCAGTTGGATAATAGGTCAACTTTTTGATGTCTTTTCTATCTGCCCTGTTCTGCTGAACATTTAACTAGAAAAAGTAATTAAAAATTTACTTTTAGAATTTCGAATGACAATTTTGCTAATAAACATTTAAAAAGCAATTAAATCAACTTCAAAAAGGATTGAAAACTCGCAACAAATTGCACAAAGAGATTAATTAATTGCTTGTATTAGTCCAATTGGCACCACTTACCAATGTGTACAAAATCACATCCAATGACCAAACATCCACCTCCGGACCATCATATTTCTTTCCCTGAGATATTTAAGTGCCGCATATGGTGGAGTGACACAAAACGTGTCCCAATCAAATCCTTAGGGGTAACGCTATGCACATTGCTTGTCCACATCTCACTTATCAATTTAGCAAACTCTGTGGGGAGTAAAAGAGATTTGTAACTTCAATTTTTCTTTTCTTGTTTTAACGCACTCACCTAGTAATATTTGTTGATCTTTGGAAGAAGCGGAACGCGTACCATTGTGTTGTTTTAAGAATTCTGTTAATTCGCTTGTATGACCCAGGCATAGCCTGCATAGACCAATGCGATATGAATCTCCACTTGATATTGAACTGTTAGCGTTAAGTGGCACACCAGAATCACCACTTAACGATGTAAGTGCATTTATTTCAACACTAGAAACCCGTGTCATATCATGGAGGGGTGGCGGCAGCACGCCAGGGAAGTCATTATCACTTGATTGTCACATTTGCAAAATAGTAAAAACTGTGGAACTATTAAATGTAAATGATGTTGGAATATTAGAGTTCAGTTCCTCAGCCTTTAATGATGTTTCCATTTCCGAGAAGTTGCAAAAATGCAACAAGTTAAAAATTTATCGCGGTACCGCAGCTTATATTTCACATCCAGCTCTAATTTAAGATTTTTGGTTAGCCTAAGCACGTATACGGCGGCCCTTTCCCCCCAGAACTTGGGCCATGATAATGATTTCAGTGCGTGCAGGTGCAACACGTACTTCAATTCCAGAGTAACCATCCTCGGCCAATTTAAATTTTGATACCCCCGGCGCAATAATTTGCTACCCGCCCAGCGCCATGCCAGTGTTTGGCATACAAAAGAAAAATATTTCCCCTATATGCAGCGGGGTTTTAGCTAAACCTATTGTTATGGGTTCGAGCTGTATCGATATCCCATAACCCCTGTCCAAAAAAAAGTTAACTCTTTAAACAAAAATATGCCCCTATACGCAGCGGGGCCTAACTAAACCTATTGTTATGGGTTCGAGCTGTATCGACATCCCATAACCCCTTTTCCAAAAAAAAAGTCAACTCCTTATCATGGCCCGGGCCATAGCTCTAAATCCTACCACCGTTATTCCGTCCAACTCACCCTGTTGTGCAGCTGTTGTTGTGCAGCAACAATTTTCCAACAAGGCATTATTCTCCAAATGACCGCGTATAGCTTTGCGCATGCCACGCAAACTGGTACGAATATTTTGCATTTGGTTTGAGCCAACATTGTCAGCGCCAACAATGAAACATGTAGGATATTCATCGAAAATTTCGACATGAATTGGATGCACCCTCAGCAGCGGTGATGACTTGTATTGCCCATAAAACCTGCAAAGAAAAGAAAATCAATACAGGATTGTCAAAAGGTTGTTTCATGTATGCATCCATCGCTGAGCGCCGGCCACCACAGCGAGTGAACATACATGCATATACATGGCTTTTAACGCTGCCGAAACGACACAATATTTCAGCAGCGTGAAATTATACTTACCTGGAAGTCCGCGATGTATCCACTGCAACTTGGTCCCAAAATGATCCATCTGCCACCTGAAAGCAAAAGAAATAGAAAAATGATTATAAATATCACAATAAAAAATAAAATTCATAAAATTTACACTTACCTCGTGTAATTTTTTTTTCCTGAATGACGTTTATTCATTGATGGCGCCGGTTTTCGCGACTATCACACTATCCCCTTTTTTAGTACCAAATCGAGTTACCAGATGCACGAGTACTAAATCCTCCACCGAAGGCCCGATTACACGAAATGTTTCACTGCACGCACGGTATGAAATCTACCAATTTTCCCCAATACAAGCCGGAGTGAAAATCGTTCGGTGTACCCGCATAAATAAATAAGTAAAACATAGTAAGGTATTTCGGACATAAATACCATGGAGCCTGCCCCAAATTTGGTATCGGATCCGGGTCATTTTCCGCGTTTTTAACCATAACTTCCACTGATACAAAAAGATAAAGTAAGCGCTTCCGGATTCACGATCCTGAGGTCAAAATCCGTCTTTTGAGCTATCAACCCATAATTGCAGCTAACTTATTAGCAGTTGACCCATAAAGTATACATTACCAATAAAATATTATATCGTGGCAAATACCCATTTCTGGCAGTTACTACCTTCACAGTCGTAATCGTACAACATCGTACACCATCCCCCTAAATTAGGCTCCCCAAATCGTGACACGGTATGGGAAATGTCACCACAATGACGGGGTGAACAGTGTAAATGTACTATTAGCAGCTGCCGTGGAGCATCAGCCTGGGCCTTAACATCGCAAGAGTACTAGTCGCCATCGGCGAGATGTGGCAGCACAGCCGATTGGTGAGACTCAAGGGTGGGTAATGTTAGCTGGTGATAAACGACAGCGCGATCAGCTGGTCATATAATCACCACGTAGACCAAAGCTCGCGATACGAAATACTAAGTTTTTTAGCAAAATATCTAGATTTCACCATTACTAATTACTAAAGTAAATGGAATCAGAGCGAAAATTATTACCTCCAAAAAAAAAAAAAACGTAATTTTAGAACTTCTTCAGAGGGTGCGTACTCTGAAGTGTCAGCACATATAAAGTGTTCACGCACCTATTTCCTGTTTCTTGAGTGGCAGGAAATTGTCAACTGACAAACAATACCAGATCGGAAAAATTCTGCGATAATACGAATGGTCCTGTCAGATGGGGGTAAATATCCAAACCTACCCAAAAGTTCACTGAAGTGTAATAATACATTTACATCGCACCAAATTTGGTAAATTAAGCACAAAAATACCCAAAATGAAGCGCAAAAAGGCCCAAAATATCAATGTCGAAATAAATAAGAAAAATATCCACGTAAATTCAAAGCCCATAAGGCAAAACCCATATTAGGGACACAAGCCACCCAACCATACAAAAATTCACATAAAATAACGGGCTATTAATTTTAGAATGACTCGCTTCACCGCAACACGCGATAAAACCGAGGAGAGGTCTCGTCCGTTTGCCATCCCGTGCCGCTTATGCGGAAATAACCACGGCATCCGCTTTTGCCAGCAATACCGTCGGATGGCGGCTGAAGAGCGGTTGCGGGTAGTACTTATCCACAAGTACTGCCCCAATTGCCTGTCGCCATTCCACCGCCCGGAAGCATGTCCGTGCAAGGACCGCTGCTACCGGTGTGACGAGCCACACCATACCACACTCCACATCGATGGAGTGAGAGGCGAGTCATCGAAATACACGCCGCAAGACGAAGAAGACGGAGAAATTTCTGATGACGCCCTATCAATAGCCATAACAGAAACCACGAAATCCTGGGCAGAGCAAGTCGCAGAGGAAGAGGAAGAAGAAGAGGCAATACGGTCAGCACCGACAGGCACTCCACAGCTCGGCGGCTCGGAAACCCGTTCTTTCCGACCGCTGCTACGGCACGAGCAGTGGAGACGCCGCGACCCAGTCCCGACAGAGGACAAGAAGAAGGGTGGCTCGGAAACACGTCCTTTCCGACCACTGCACAGGCCCGGTAAGGTGAATCCTGGTGGCTCGGAAACGCGTCCTTTCCGACCATCTCGCCGTCCCACCGAGGTAAGACGGGGTGACGCGGAAACGCGTCCTTTCCGCTCATCACGCCTTACAGCGGGTCGGACGGCACCTTATCCGGCCACAAAGGTCACCGACAAAACACTCGTCCGCCAGAAAAATACTCCCGCCGCATTTTGGTCGGGTCGAGCAGCCAACACGCCCACCTCCAACATCATCCTGCGATCGTTTGTCGCCATCGCCCCAACTGCGACCGTTTGTATTGAGTCCAGCGGCAGACTACATTTTGTCCGCGCCCTGATCGACCTGTGTTCACCCACCTCGGTCATCGACAGCGAGCTCGCTACCGAGCTCGACTTGGAATGATTTGGGGGGACTCGGCCGATCAGGTGCACTCTAGTGCTGAGAGGAGAGTTTGGGGTGGGCAGAAGGGTCACGACCCAAGCCACGATCGTCGCACGTCACCACCGGATGAACCCGACTACAACCATTGATGCAACAGTTGCGGTGCCGTTTCAGTTTATGAAGCTGGCTGACCCCGAGTTCTTTCGCGCCTCACCAGTGCGCCTCACGTTAGGCGCCGATGTGTACGCCAGCCTCATACTGAACGGCACACCGCCATCCACTATCAACGGCCTACTGGCCCAGGCCACAATATTCGGCCTAATCATATCTGGGGCGTGCCAACAATAGGCGGTATCCACCCCAGATATTATATTGGACGACAGTAATCTTAAGGTGCAATGAACATAACAAAACCACGTCCATTTACTAATCCTTTTCTCATCCACAACAGGGCAATTTGTAGCAGCTACCATGGAGAGCCTATGGGGCGTCATCCCACCATACACATAGTTATAGTTTCATTTTAAATATTTAGTTTGGATTGGTTGCTGGTGATTCCCATTTTTTTCTTTTAATGTTGCTTATCGCGAGGGGGCCGGCATGTTTAGACCATCGGTCTAAATATATCGGTCGCCCCTCGTAATAGATACTAGTATCTGCCCGCGCGACTTTTTTTATCTTTTCGCCCGATAACAGCTCTTACCCCTTCGAATCCTACGAAAGTAGGCATTCGGCGGCGGTACAGAGCTACGTTTTATCTGAAGGCTCTTTCACTTTGTTGTCGATCACGAAGCACTTCACCAGCAGCCACTCCAGGTAAGCCCAATTCCCAAACGTAGAATTCCAACTTTTGTAAAATCACTTAATAAAATATTTCATTTTCATTTATACTATTTATCCACTTTCATAAAATATTCCTTGTACACCTTAATTCTCCAATAATTAAGGTTGTACATTCTACTCAATAAAGAAAGTCACTTGTTATATTGTATCTATAGTTGAAATACAGTGTTTTATTATTTATTCACTCGCTGCCATCTCTTCTTCTTTCTCTTTTCATTTTATTACGTGCGAGCAACCCCGCTACTACCCGGGCTCGCCGTAACACGATTCGTTTGCCATTTGAATTTCTGTCTTCAAGTCTTGGACACAAAATTTCCGATGATACAAGCAGCTTTCTTTCAAATTTACGTGAATTTATGTCGCGCTTACTGGACGTAATCAAGATACTGTCAACCTGGAGTTTTTGTTTTCAAGGAACTATCGAAATGCAGTCATGCTTTCTCAAAGTTGGACAATATCTTAAAACACTCCAGCCTCCATACACCGGTCCGTATGAAATAATTGCGATGAAAAAACATGAAATGAACCAACTAAAGTCTCTATTGATCGCGTAAAACCAGCTTTTGTTATTCAAGATGACATTGTTCCAACACCTGTTCCTAATTCTACCTATTCCTCTATTCCTGTTTCAACATCTGTACCTGTTCCTGTTCCTAAAACTGCACCAGCTCCAGAATACGTAGCCCGATCCGGCAGAAAAGTTCGATTTCGAGAAGTTTTGAATTTGTAGCCAAATTTTCTACCAAGGGGGTAGTGTGGAGATGCACTTTAATTGTTCAGAACAAAAGGGGTGCTTAGCAACAAATATTTAAGTTTTTATTTCAACAAGTTTTCATTGTTCAACTTGTTTTCAGTTTGTCATAATTTGTCATTGTGTGAAAATAAAATAATTTAATTATTAAATTTCTAAAATTTCAATAGGAAATATTATTTATTCTTTTATTTCCTAAAAAATCATAGATATGTCCAGGTATATGAACAAATAAAAAGTCAATCGGGAACGATGGTTTTGCCCTCACGACCTGATGGCGTAACCAAAATTACTCCTGTTGTATTAAATAAGAAGACCGATATAGATTGTAGAAGATGTGGCCGGCAAGGTCACACGAATAGCAGTGCTGGGTATCCAGCGAAAAACGTCAAGTGCAACAAAAGCAATTTTATTGGCCATTTCGCTAGGATGTGCAAGACACGGGCACAGACACGAAAACAAAACGAAGAGGAGGAAAATAATGAGAAAAGGAAAAGAAGGGATGCAACAAAAATACATTGTGGTCTACAGCACAGACAACAGAAGGCGAATCAGAATGTGGGCATAGCAGGCTTAATGAATTTGATTGTTTGAAGGTAATAGACAACTCCGGTGGCAACTCAAATGAGCTGATAGATTGTTTTATTGGTGGTAATAAGATTTCGATGTTAATTGATTCAGGTGCGCGCTTCAACTTGCTTGCAGTGTGGTGGCATATGCAGACGACTTAGCTATAGTATATAGGGGCAAATTCCCACAAACCCTGTGCGAGAGGTTTCCTCGTGGTACTCGCGCTGCGGGCTGAGAATCAACCCGGGAAAAGTAGAACTGGTCCTTTTCACCAACCGCTATAAGATACCACCGTTAATACTACCAAAACTGAATGACGTACGCCTGAACTTGGCTGACAAAGCCAAGTTCTTGGGCACAGTTCTGGATAGGAAACTAACCTGGAAGGAGAATGTTCTTCAGCGCCAGAAGAAAGCGTTTATTGCACTCTACACGTGCAAAAGAGCCATTGGAAAAATAATGGAGGCTCAGCCCCAAAATATGCAAATGGGTCTACACTGCAATAATTCGACCAATCATGCTCTATGGAGTTGTGGTATGGTGGCCTGCGCTGAGCAAGGCAACAAACCTTAATCTGTTAGGTAAAGTACATAGATCTTGCATGATCTGTAGAAGCGATGCGTTAAGAACAACGCCCAATGAAGCACTCCAGGCCATTCTTGGCATTTTGCCACTCGATCTGGAGGGGCACCGGGTAGCAGCAGCATCGGTTCTGCGTCTAAGGGAAACGTCCGGCTGGGGCGCAAGCACTGGACACGCCAGTATTTTGGGATCCTATAGCTTTGTTCCGCTGAGCACAGATCGTTGTGCGACCACAACAGTCGGAGATTGCGGTTTTAAAATAAACATTCCCAGCAGGGAAGAATGGGAGAGGACGGATTGGTGTCCCGAAACAAATAGTGGCACTTCCATATACACCGACGGCTCGAAGTTGGACGGCAGAGTTGGAGGAGGGATTTATTCAAGGGATTTGGACCTTGAGCTCTCCTTCAGACTACCTGATCATTGTAGCGTCTTCCAGGCGGAAGTCTCGGCAATCCTAGACGCCTGGTTAAGCAAACGTGTTATCGGAGAAGATATCGCTATTTTCAGCGATAGCCAAGCGGCCATCAAATCCCTTGGCTCATACACGTTCAACTCTGAACTGACGCTCAGCTGTCGTCGATCTCTTCAGGAGATGGTCCAACAGAACCGCGTGAACCTCACATGGGTCCCATTGAGGGAAATTGTAGGGCAGACGAACTTGCGAGGCAGGGCACGACCAAGCAGGTTCTTCGGGATAAAGAGCGCTTCGGTATGCCGTTTGCCACATGCAAGCTAATGCTGAAGGGGTACACACTCCGCCAAGCCAACGAAAGATGGCTGCAATCTCCAGGATGCCGGATATCCAAAGAAACCTGGCCGAAATGGGATCATAAAAGATCAACACAAATTAGGAGAAGAGAAATCTTCATACTAATAGGCGTATTAACTGGGCACTGCCTGATTGGCAGGCACGCAGAAAGACTACGTTTCACGTATTGCCGGTTCTGCGAGAACGGTATATGTACTTGTACATTACCCTTCGTACCGGCCAAGAGCAATACACCCCGAAGTGACCCTGTCTAACGCATCACGATTCCCCCACCTAATATTGTCATCCCCGGAACAGCCCCTTGCAGCATGGCTGCTCCTCATTCTCTTGATCCGGGCTGGCATTGAGCCCAGGAGAATGGCTCAAGACGATCACACTCAGTCCAGTGTGCGTCATGCAAAGGTTGGTTGCATAAATCTAGTTGCTCCGGACTAGATCCTAAAACACACCGGCCCACTAGTTTCTACAAAAGTTTTGTGGCGCCCTGCTGCTCACGTCCTAGGACGTCCCGAGGCAAGCGACGCGTTTCTTTGTGGCGATAACCGTATCATCATGGGCGATTTTAGTGCCCACCATGATATGTGGCATTGACACCTTTCTGTGGACGGCAGAGGACGGAAATTAGCCGAGGAAATTGACGCTTCCCCTTCTGGCCTAAGTGTGCCTCTGCGGCAGCCACTTGAACCTAACCTAACCCTACTCGTTCAACTCTGCACTGACGCTCAGCTGTCGTCGATCTCTACAAGAGATGGTCCAACAGAACCGCGTGAACCTCACATGGGTCCCATTGAGGGAAATTGTAGGGCAGACGAACTTGCGAGGTAGGGCACGACCAAGCAGGTTCTTCGGGGTAAAGAGCGCTTAGGTATGCCGTTTGCCACATGCAAGCTAATGCTGAAGGAGTATACACTCCGCCAAGCCAACGAAAGATGGCTGCAATCTCCAGGATGCCGGATATCCAAAGAAACCTGGCCGAAATGGGATCATAAAAGATCAACACAAATTAGGAGAAGAGAAATCTTCATACTAATAGGCGTATTAACTGGGCACTGCCTGATTGGCAGGCACGCAGAGAGACTACGTTTCACGTATTGCCGGTTCTGCGAGAACGGTATATGTACTTGTACATTACCCTTCGTACCGAAACGACCCGAGTTGTTTTTTTTTTTATAATGACTCGGCCAAGGGCAATACACCCCGAAGTGACCCTGTCTAACGCATCACGATTCCCCCACCTAATATTGTCATCCCCGGAACAGCCCCTTGCAGCACGGCTGCTCCTCATTCTCTTGATCCGGGCTGGCATTGAGCCCAGGAGAATGGTTCTGCTGCGTTTGCCAGAAGAAAATATGCACAAGACGATCACACTCAGTCCAGTGTGCGTCATGCAAAGGTTGGTTGCATAAATCTAGTTGCTCCGGACTAGATCCTAAAACACACCGGCCCACTAGTTTCTACAAAAGTTTTGTGGCGCCCTGCTGCTCACGTCCTAGGACGTCCCGAGGCAAGCGACGCTCAAATGTTGCATTATCGCCTTCTACAAATCAAGTCTCCACGACCTGCAATACATATATTGCTCAGCAGAACATGTGTGTTCCCGGCTGTAGCTCGCGTCCTAGTGCGCCAACATCTCAAGCATCCACCCATAGCTACTTTCTTCGTAGTACATCTGTCGATGTTATAAGCACTACCGCGCTTCAGCCCTCGTCTCTGAACCCTTTACTAACTTCTTCCGGCACTAGCACGAATGTGAGTCAAGTCCATCAGCTTCTGGTCCCTCACTCTTCGTGCACTGTATGTCGGCATAGGATATATGCGTCTATGGCATCGGTCAAGTGTAACTCCTGTCTAGGCCGATGTCACCTACGCATATGTTCTGGGCTCGCAAACAGAAATCTCTGGACTGATGTGTTCGTCGCGCCTTGCTATCGAGTTGCGCAGCCCTCAACGCCGACGGATGTACACTCATCTTATAATGAACGAAATCCGCCGGAGATCACGATCGCGACCTAGCCTACCACCATCTAGGCATACACATCAGTCTCTAACTCCCAAAGTGGCCATTGCCTCTCCTTCGCAATTTAAATTGTTGCAATTTAATTGCAACGGCCTGACCGGCAAGATAGAGGAGATAACCACATTCATGCAGCTACATAAAATCAAAATTGCTGCAATCCAGGAGACAAAACTTGGCCCCACTCGAATCTCCGAGCGAGTGGAGGCTATCACGTTCTCCGGCATGACCGCACGGACGGCGGAGGCGGTCTCGCGTTCCTTGTTCACCATACAGTGCAGTATAGGGAATTTGATATCAACACCGACCACAGAGACTTACCCTTAGAGTGTCAGGGTATAGTTATACAAGCTGGAGGTGTTGATCTCGAGCTAATCAATATATACATTCCTCCCGTCACCTGCTGCCCCAGAAGTTATCGTCCTGACCTTAGGGCGTTTCTTTGTGGCGATAACCGTATCATCATGGGCGATTTTAGTGCCCACCATGATATGTGGCATTGACACCTTTCTGTGGACGGCAGAGGACGGGAATTAGCCGAGCAAATTGACGCTTCCCCTTTCTGCACTGTGAACGGAGACACCCCTACAAGGATGGCTGTTAACTGTAGTAGCTCCCCGGACCTAACTATTGTTAGCCCGGGGTTAATTAACAGCATAAATTTGCAACCTATGGTGGCCTTGTCATCCGACCACCTGCCTATCATCCTGTCCGTCGAACGTGCCACGGACTTCATTACTTCGGAGAAAAGAACATACGTGAATTTCAAAAGGGCTAACTGGGTCGGCTTTTTGGAATTCACGGAGAGCTCCTTTGGCAATCTTCCCATTCCCACTGATGTACGGAGGTCATTAAAAAGGCTACAGCCCGTTTTATACCAGCTGGTAGAATAAAAAATATTAGTCCAAACTTCCCATCTGAGGCCGCAGTCTTGGCCAACGAACGTGACCTCATACGCAACATCGATCCCTCAGACCCACAGATCGGTGATCTCAACGTGGAAATCAGACGGCTGGTTAACGTACATAAACAAACCAAATTGGAGGAACACATTAGGTCTTGTAACCTCTCTGCCGGTGTTGGGAAATTATGGTCCACTGGTAAGTCCTTGTCGAATCCTTCGGGTCCACCAAAAAATGTGACCCCAGGAAATGTGCGCAGGCTTACTATCGACAGTATGTCCCACATCCTGCGCAAGACAGGACAAGACGAGGAATTTTCAGGCGCGCGCATAAACACAAAAACTATGCCCCCGTTCCTATCACCGCTACAGAGGTTCAAGAGGCCATCCGGAAGGCCAAAAATTTCAAAGCCATCGGTCCTGATGGCATAGCCATGGTGCACCTCAAACACATCGGCGCAGTAGAAGTTAAGTACCTAACTGCCGTCTTCAATCTGTCCTTGCGACCCGACAAATGGAAGCAGGCAACTGTGATCCCACTACTAAAGCCTGGCAAGCCAGCCAACGTTGGGGAGTCATATCGTCCGATAACACTCCTCTCGCCAGTAGTAAAGACACTTGAGGCGGTCTTACTCCCGCTCTACACATCACACTTGATGTTAGCCGATACCAACATGGTTTCAGGAAAGGTAGGAGCACAACATCTGCTCTAAATGTCATAAACACTCAGATAACTGACGGTCTAAATCAAAACAGATCTGGAAGACTCGTCACTCCACCCCTGCCTCAAGCGTTGGACCGCCAATTATCTCAGTGGTCGTCGGTCGTCTGTTGTGTTCAGAAAAAAAAAATCTAAAGCCAGGAAGATCAAACAAGGGGTATCACAGGGTGCTGCCCTTTCCCCGTTATTGTTAAACTTCTATATTTCGAAGCTTCCTCCTCCACTGCTGGCAGTACTTGGGGTAAAGACAAAGAAACGTTGTTGGTAACGTACAAGGCAATTGGTCGGCCGATTCTGAACTATGCGTCGCCGAATTGGTCGCCGGGGCTTGCAGACGTTCATTGGAGTCAGCTTCAGGCATGTCAAAACTCCGCGCTCAGAACCGCTACGGGGTGCGTCCTTATGTCACCTATATCTCATATACACAATGAGGTGGAAATGCTTCCAGTTAGGGAGCATAATGAAATGCTAAACAAGCACTACCTACTGAATTGCTGTAAACCACAGCATCCCAATAGACAACTGCTTGAGCTCATTCCGCCTCCTAGGACCATAAGGTCGCATTTACGTAAACATTTTGATGAGATCCGGCATTATATAACAACGCCGTTTGATCTATAGGTGCATAAGCAGGCCTTGGGGCATATCCATACAACGTCAGTTGGCCATTACGCCGCGCTCTGTCCGCTAAACAATGTCTTACATGCCGCAACACCAGGCATTTCTGAAGAGGAGCGTCATCTTGCTCGAGAGACAAGGGTCACTCTGGCTCAATTACGATCTGTATATTGTAGCAGGTTAAACTCCTACATATCCAGACTGAACCCTGATGTGTCGAATGTATGTCCGGCATGCGGCCCGTCCCCCCACAATACCAATCATTTATTTTCTTGCTCTTCTGAGCCCACTCTTCTAACACCCATCTCTCTTTGGTCCAACCCTATTGAAACTGCTAGTTTCCTTGGACTCCCGTTAGAAGATATTGATGACAATTTAGGCTAAGGAAAAATACGCGTTGGGCAGGACTACACCTCGTTACAACAACAACAACAACTAGGTGTGCCCTACCAACGATGCTGTAGGAGTTGTAAGGATGATGAGGAGGAGTAAACGGTGAAGCACCTCATCTGCAACTGCCCGGCATTAAGTGGCGCGAGAATGCGCTTTTTGGGAGTTCCCTTCCTGGTTAGCCTACGCCAGGTCACGGAGCTGGACATAAAGGACCTGATGGCCTTCATCAAGTCATCTAAATGGTTCGAGGAGGAGTAACGGTGTCGGTTTAGGAACGTCAGTCCCGGGATTCGGCTATGAGGAGAATCCCGATAATACCGGGATTTTCCATATGGCAGGGTCCCGGAACTGACTTTCCTAGTGTTGGTGGTATCACAACGGGCCTTTTAATACTGGCCTAGGTATGCCTCTACGGCAGCCACTTGAACCTAACCTAACCTAATTGGTAAGAATCGAACTAGAAACGCCTGATTACAAGTGCGACATCTTAACCGCTAGGCTACCGAGACCATTGAGCGGCGGGCGTCAGTGAATGCGCCGTGACTACGTAACTGGATGAACGCGAAAACTTACGTGCTTATAAATTACGAACTTGAGGGTGAATGTGAAACCAAAGTGACCGCGTCGCCTTTAGACATCCCGACTTACGAAATCAGGGCATAAATTTAATAATCGCAAACTTGAGAAACATAGTGTTCTCAGACAAATAGGAGTTCTAATGTCTTTTGTAGTGCAGCTCCCCTGCTAGACAGGGCTTTGGCATCACGATTTTCTATCACGTTTTCAACGCGATAGCCAAGCGGCCATCAAATCCCTTGGCTCATACACGTTCAACTCTGAACTGACGCTCAGCTGTCGTCGATCTCTTCAGGAGATGGCCCAACAGAACCGCGTAAACCTCATATGGATCCCGGGACATAGGGACATTGAGGGAAACTGTAAGGCAGACGAGCTTGCCAGGCAGGGCACGACCAAGCAGGTTCTTCAGGATAAAGAGCGCTTAGGTATGCCGTTTTCCACATGCAAACTAAGGCTGAAGGAGCACACACTCCGTCAAGCCAACGAAAGATGGCTGCAATCCCCAGGGTGTCGCATATCGAAACAAACCTGGCCAAAATGGGATCTTAAAAGGTCTAGACGCATTTATGCCCTAACTAGGAGGGAAATCTGCATATTGATAGGGGTATTAACCGGTCACTGTCTCATTGGTAGGCATGCAGAAAGGCTAGGTGTGCCCTACCGACGATGCTGCAGGAGTTGCAAAGATGATGAGGAGGAGGAAACAGTGGAGCACCTCATCTGCAACTGTCCGGCTTTAAGCGGCGCGAGAACGAGCTTTTTGGGAGTTCCGTTCCTGGATAGCTTAAGCTAGATTGCGGAACTGGACATAAAGGACTTGATGGGCTTCATAAAGTCATCTAAGTGGTTCGAGGAGGAGTAACGGTGTTGGTTTAGGAGTGTCAGTCCCGGGATTCTGCTATGTGGAAAATCCCAACAACTCAGGGATTTTCCATATGGCTGGGTCCCGGAACTGACTTTCCTTGCGTTGGTGGTATCACAACGGGCCTTTCAAAACTGGCCTAAGTGTGCCTCTGCGGCAGCCACTTGAACCTAACCCTAACCTATCACGTTTTCAAAGCCAACATTACAAAGCTAACTGAATGTCATAGCACTGTCTGGCAGGGTATCTAGTATCTTTCTCGACACGAGAGACGGTGTTTACTGGTTAGTTGTTGGTCGTTTATGTATAGTGAATTTAAGCTTACCTTGGTCCAGGATGTAAACCAACGTGACTCTCTATAATTATCATCATCGGCCATTGCCATTTTGGGGCGGATCAGCAGTATTTGACGGTTGAAAAAGGCAACACGGCAGTTGTACGATACATTACGGTGCATAACCGGCATACCCACATCAATGAGCATGTTCTCACTAGAAAAACAATGGGATTGAATGGGTTAATCGGAGATGTAATATATACATATGTATAAGATAATACAAGCTCAGTTTAATTATTGAGTCAATCAATATGAAAACGTCTAACATTAGCAAAAATCGTTGCTGACTAGTCTCGGATTTTGACCAAACTTTGAGGGACACTTCATTAGGGTCCTAAAGGAACAAATTTAGACACATTTAATTTTTATTACCACTCGTTTCGGACTATTCGAATTTCAAAGTTTGAAAAACGTAATTTTTAGGCTGTACAAATGTTGGATATCTCTAATAGAATATCCTTACATGCGATATGGCGTTTTAAAGGTAAAAGAGAGTAGTTTCTTTCAAAGTAAATAATAAATCATATAGCGAGTACCTGGTATTAAAACCTGGTACTGAAAATACGTAATTTTTCAATATTTATTTCGGTTTCGGTTTCCAAATAAAAACATGAAAACACCATACCTTTTACCACTGAAAACTCCAGTATGTACATTAAGGGGCTCACGCTCCAAATCGTCAAAAACATTAATATGAGTGGTGCTTTCTGAGTCAAGCCTGAATATTTCTTTTTTGGATCTCGTAAACTTTTTTCGATGCCTTCATTCAAACTGCCTCTTTCAGGTAAAAATGTGTCTTTTGTAACCATGAATCATTTATCAGGGTACCTATTTGTGAAAGAAAATACTTATGTGCCCATTAAAAGAAGTGAGACATTAAAAAAAATCAAAACATGGTTTTGGCATCGTTGTTTTTCAGATCAAATTGAAAAATGAATCGGTTTTAAACGGTTTCGGTTTAGGTTTCAGTGGAGTCTATGAGAAATTCGTATTTTTATCTCTTGAGAAACCCTGATGGATTAAAGAGATGGACCGCTAATTATCTGAACGGACGGCAGGCGTCGGTCAACTTTAGAAACGCTACATCAAAACCTAGACGTATTAGACAGGGGGTGCCACAGTGTGGTGTCCTACCCCCGACACTGTTTAACTTCTAACTATCGAAGATGCCCCCACCACCAGGGGGCGTCACCATCGTTTCATATGCCGACGAATGTACAATAATGGCGACGGGGAAGGGCCCCTATACTGATGAACTCTGTGCGAAAATCAACAGTTACCTCTGCGACCTTTCCAGGTTTTTCACTGAGAGAGATCTGACTGTCACCGACTAAATCCACGGCGACACTCTTCACGACATGGACGCACCAGGTGAGAAATGAATTAGACATTTTCGTAGATGGCACTAAGCTACCAACTGACAGCCACCCAAAGTTACTGGGGTGACACTGGATAATACTTTATCATTTGCTGGTCATGTGTCTGCAATGGTCACAAAGGTACGAGGTCGCAAGAAGATCCTCAAGTCACTTGCCGGCAGTACTTGGGGAAAAGCCAAAGAAACGTTGCTGACTACATATAAGGCCATTGGCCGACCTGGGGGTCAAGTCCCGTTCTGTGTAAACGTGAAATGAAAAAAAAGTTTTCATTTTCGTTTTCACAGATACTTTTCACCCTATCTTTTCACAATTTCATATTTTGCGATTCTGGTTTGTACTGTGATAAAAGTCTTCCTTTCCCACCGTAGTGATGAAAAGTTTGCAAGTTTGTTATTCTAATTTCATAGCAAATGTCAACAAGAAAATAAACATTGCAAAAACGTTTAATATTGATATTTGTATGAATTAGTTATGTCGCGATTAATTATTGTGTTAGATTTGGAGCATAGCGAGGAAAGGTAAATCATGTTTTTAAATGTATTTAAACCAAATTTGATATACATTTCTTATTTGTAGGGATGTTATGAGATTGTTGAGGCGCAGACTTCGCGATGGACAAAATCCTTTCGAAGTAACGACCGATGAACACTTCCGGGAATTATATAGATTCCCTAAAGCATTGTGCCTAGAGCTCATTAGTGAAATAACTCCATTTCTTCCAAGTTCACGGCGTAGGCATGCTATACAAACTCATGTAAGTGTACTGTGTGCCCTCCGTTTTTTCGCTACAGGCAGCTTTCAGAGAAGTGTGGGACAAGATAGTTTGTCAGCTTTGTCACAAACGTCTGTAAGCAGATGCGTACAATTGGTTGCTACTGCATTGAACAATATAGCACATAGATACGTTAAGTTTCCAAAGCGAGAGGAGTTTGCAGCAAACAAAATAAAATTTATGGAGAAATATCAATTCCCAGGGGTGATCGGACTCATAGATGGAACCCATATCAAAATTTCAGCTCCGAAGAAAGAAATAGAGCATGTTTACTACTGCAGAAAGGGTGGACATTCCAAAAATGTGATGATAATATGCGACGCCGACTACCTTGTTCTAGCCGCCAATGCACAATTTGGTGGTACTGCGCATGATTCGTACGTATGGCGTCGTTCCAGAGCTCATAGAGAAATGCAAGAACTTTATGATGCAGGAGAGCGGAATTTTTGGATTCTGGGTGACAGTGGGTATCCATTGCAGGTATGTCGCATTTTTAATTTATTTATATTAGTTTCTTTTCATGCTTTTGTGTAAATTTCCATACAAAAATGGGGAACCTTTAACAAGGCTTTTGAGCATCTTCCCGCAGAGCTACATTCTTGAAAGTTGGACCACACCTCAGCAGCCTGTGACAATGTAATATGAGGGAAAAATTTTTAGCCAGGTGCTCCAGGGAGCGTGAAAAATCCAAAAAAGTTTCGATCTTGAAAAACGTGCTTTCGTGTTTTACGGAACTTGCAAATATCCTAGAGATCTGGAATTTTCAACATAGTATTGGGCACTACTTAGTTATAATATTAACCATTTAAAGTATTTGTGGAAGGGGAAGGGATCGAGAAATTAAACGATATTTAAAAAATCAATTTTAGGCCTATCAAATCTTGCGAACGAATTTTGAGAAACTTCGCCTAGAGGTAGATTTTTGACACTTGGACAGCTCTTCAGAACCCGGTGACAATGCAACACGAGTGAAAAAGAATTTACCCAGGTAGTACAGGGACCGTAAAAAATTCGAATTTTTAAACTCTTCTTTCGTGTTTTACGGAACTTTCAGATAACTTAGAGGTCTGAAACTTTGAACGTAGCATTCTTCACTACTAAGCTTTAAGATCTTCTAAAAATTTCCTTATGTTTTTTGGTCCATTTATATAAGGGTAGTCCTTAGAATTTTTTTTATCTTTTTATTGTTAAATAAAATATATGGCAATTGTTAATTCTTTTCAACAGCCTTGGCTAATGACACCAATCAGTGTAACATCAACAATTCCTGAAGAACGGTATAACGTGGCGCACAAGTTAACTAGATCTCTGGTGGAAAGATGTATCGGTCTCATTAAATCAAGATTTCGGTGTTTGTCGAAAGAAAGGGCTCTTTTTTACACTCCAAAGAAGGCAGGACTTATAATCAATGCCTGTTTGGTTCTACACAACTTTCTAATTCGGGCGAGAGTACCATTCGATGTTGAATATTTAGAGGACTTCGACGAAGATGAAGTACATGTTTGTGCCCCTGCCGCTATTTCAAATCGCGATATTTTAAACATTGCAAAGAGACAGCGTTTGCAAATAGTGGAAGATGCTTTTACCAACAACATTCAGCAGAACAACAGTGTATGAGAGAGTTTTGGAATATTTCAACATACAAAAGTACGCCGTAAAAAAAAAAAAAAACTTGTTTAACAATTCATATGATAAATTTTTATTATTGTTTTCTCAGTCAAGACTTCACTTTTTTCCCTTTATATTCACAAAATTGTAAATGTTATTCATAAAATAGTAATTGGTAATCAGAAAATTGTAATTGATAATCAGAAAATTGTTATTGTTAATCAGAAAATTGTAATTGATAATCAGAAAATTGTAATTGATAATCAGAAAATTGTAATTGTTAATCAGAAAATTGTAATTGTTAATCAGAAAATTGTAATTGATAATCAGAAAATTGTAATTGTTAATCAGAAAATTGTAATTTATATTCTCAAAACTCAAATTGCTATTCATAAAATAGTAATTGGTAATCATTAAATTGTAATTTATATTCTCAAAACTGTAATTGCTATTCATAAAATAGTAATTGGTAATCATAAAATTGTTATTGATAATCAGAAAATTGTAATTGTTAATCAGAAAATTGTAATTTATATTCTCAAAACTCAAATTGCTATTCATAAAATAGTAATTGGTAATCATTAAATTGTAATTTATATTCTCAAAACTGTAATTGCTATTCATAAAATAGTAATTGGTAATCATAAAATTGTAATTGATAATCAGAAAATTGTAATTGTTAATCAGAAAATTGTAATTTATATTCTCAAAACTCTAAATGCTATTCATAAAATAGTAATTGGTAATCATAAAATTGTAATTGATAATCAGAAAATTGTAATTGTTAATCATAAAATTGTAAATGTCTGAATAACATTTACAATTTTCTGATTACCAATTACAATTTTCTGATTAACAATTAAATTTTCTGATTAACAATTACTATTTTATGAATAGCATTTACAGTTTTCTCAATACCAATTACAATTTTATGAATACCAATTGCAACTTTCTGAATATAAAGTGAGAAAGTGTAGATAAATTAAAATAAAATATTATTTACACGAAAAATAAATAATAAAACTATCCACTATCAAAATATTTACACGAAATTTTTAAGTAAGGCATTCAGGCGTATAAATTTTGACTAAGTCGTTAAGGGCTGATAAAATGCTGGCCTTTATTTCATTTCCAGCCCTTATCGCCTCAGTCTGCTCCCTTATGGCCGCAATTTCTTCCTGTTTCAAAGAATTCGCCAGCTCCCTCTGCTTCAACTTTTTTTCTTCGATTTTCAGCAGCTTTTCTGCAGCATCTGACTGCGTCTTTCTTTTTCGGCCACTTGATGTCGAAATCCTAGTACCGCGCCTCGTATTTGTGCCTGCTGGGGCAGATTCTGGATCTCTTGATGTCGAAATGTTAGTGCCGCGCATCGTATTAGTGCCTGCTGGGGCAGATTCTGGGCAAGCCGATTCAGTTGGAGCCAAAGCACATTCAGCTTGCATGATTGGACTTTCGGATATTTCATTTGCTGTTGACGTCAATGCATTGTTTGCATTGTCAACAAATTCCACAAAACCTATTTCCGGGGTCTCATCTCCATCGACAGCTTCAATTGTAGTCACCTTTATGATACGCTCCTCCAATGGCGTTAAGGCTTTTGCTGGTCCCATTCCATTAACTCCACTTCTTTGTTCCGCCTCTTTTATGGTACTATATTTCGCACGAGTATTTAATCTAAACGTGAAAATATAACAAAACGTATTTTAATAGAGATATATTTTAAATAGCATCTACAAATTACCTCAAATCGCTCCAATATTTTCGCCATTTCGGTCCATCTTTCTGTGTGCCACCAAGGGCATTTAAATTCGTGGCCAACTCCTTCCATTTTGTGTCCCTTAATCTGGCACCGTCTGCACTCACAAATCTTAAAAAAAAAAAAAAAAATAAACAATAAATATCATGGTATAAGTACTATAGGTAAAACCGTTCTCTCTTTTGATTTTGTTTTGACGTTTTTAAGCAATATAAAATGTGGCAGTATGTAAGTCAAATAGAAAAAAAATATTCAAAAAATTTAAAATAAGAAAAATTTGAAAAAATTCGAAAAAGTATTTTCCAATTTATACTGCACGTTTAGGTGGTCGCTTGGACACTATAAAATGGCAGGAAATGAGATGGTAGATTAGCCTGCTAGAGGGACACATGTGAACCGCTTTTACAGTCCTTATTTTTAACAATTCTAGCAATAGTTCTAATCGCAAATTGAAGAAAAATGAAAAGAAATTATTTTTATTTGTAATTTATTTGATTGAAAAAACCAAACAGACACGTCGTGGCAAAAAATAAATGAGTATGAAAATTGCTTAAAAATGTCATTAGTGTCATTAACGGTTTTACCTGTAGTATTTATACCAAAGAATTTAAATTTATATATAAATTTAAATTCTTTGTTTATACCATGATAAATATGATATATATATACATAAGTAAACATCACAATTAATTCTTACTTATCATTTGCAATGTCTATGTTTTCCTCCAACCAATTTATCAAATACTCCTTTTGGTTGGGGCTTGCGCGCTTTCCTCGAACATCTTTTGCCATTTTTCACGAATTTTTTTACAGTGAAACTTAAATTATCATATGAAAACTTTTTGAAGTATCTTTTCACGTTTGCACTGAACGAGAATTCGGTTAAAATGTAACCGTGAAAATATTCCGTTTCATTCCCCTATATTTCTTTTCATATGAAAACCGTTTGACGTTTCTTTAATTTTTTCAACGAACGCGAATCGGAAGTGTAATGAAAACAAGAAAAAACTTTTCATTTCACGTTTACACAGAACGGGAATTGACCCCCTGGCTTTGACTATGCCCCACCCATATGGTCTCCTAACGTGCATAACACCAACTGGACGAAGTTACAATTCTGCCAAAATACCGCTATCAGAACTGCTACGGGATGTCTCCTCATGTCTCCTGAGTCTCACCTCCATCAAGAGGCAAAACTGCTCAATGTAAGAGAGCACGCGGAATTCCTTCTGAACTTCATCATCTTTTGGACACAGATCCGCCACCGAGAGACATAAGGAGTCGGTTGACACTTTTTTCAGATCTCTACCTGTGAACCCCGTTCTAAACAGTCTTAAACCCGATATTGCTGAAGAAGAACTCACCTTACCAAGGGAGACAAGAGTCACCATGGCACAGCTTAGGTTTGGATACAGTGTGAGGTTAAACTCTTACTTATCCAGACTGAATGATACCATTTCTAACACATGTCCTGCATGTGGTAGAACCCCAACAGATTATCATTAAAACCTCTAAAGAGATTTTTATGCCGAGCTTCTCTTCCAATTTGTGGTGTGCTGCTTTTTGAACTTTTTCCTAGAAATTGGCGAGTCCTACAGTTTTTTCCTGACTCCAAAAGGCACCTGCCAATAATGAATTTTTGCTGAGTAGCTTTTGGCAGAAATACAATCGCAGAAAAACTTTACTAACTAATTGTTGATGTTGCTTTTACCGAGTTGCGATATACGAATACTTGGTGTAGTAGGCCGAGGACTGTACCGCTAAATCACGGCGACCGCCTTTAATTTTATAGTGTAGTATGTCAGAGCAACTCACTAACAACAACAAAGTCACACGCTGACTTCTAAACGGCTAGCTGTAGAATTTATAAACATTCTGCAACGTAAACACTTTCACACGCTAAGTATATTTGCAGCACAAGTCATGGAGTTGTATCAATTGTATACGGTGGCTCTATATATGTAGATATGTGCGGCAGCACTGCCAGCGTCTCCATGCTTAGTGTACGTACATATGTGTGTGACTGCATTACTCGTAGTCCCACGTTAGATATCTTAGTATGAGTGATTGCACTGACATATGCATTGAGTAAGGTACCGAGCTATGCACATATGAATGCATGTGCATGTGTGCAAGTGTGTGCCTTGCATTTCAAGTACTTTCCCGATCTCTTTTCCCACTAAAGTGTGCGAACGAAACGTATGTCTTGTAAAAGTACAAAACACGTTCCTAATACCGACGCATTTTATCTTGCTTTTTTGTGTTAATTTACACGTTTACTGATACGATTTCTAGTGCTTTTCGGAACATTTTCTGATGATTTTGGGATCAAAGTTTTTATTAGTATAGTTTCTGGACCGTTTTCGGATACTAAAAATTGTGAAAAAAACGAACCAAACAGTAAATCAGCCCCGTAGTAAAGTTTCCGGACCGTTTTCGGATGCAGAAAATTGTGAAAAAACGAACCAAGAGTGCTGGCTGGGTTAATATAAAAAACCTTTCAGCACCTTTTTTGTCCCATTAAATTTCATTAAGGAACCTGTGTTTGTCTTTTTCCCAAATGACCATGCAAATTGTTGACATATTTTGAAAACAATAAAAATCTCTACAATTGAAAATCAAAGAAAAGATACTGACGCCGGCGCACGCTGGCGGCGCCGCCATAAAAATGTCTCCACGCCGCCGCCGCCGCCAACAAACTTGCCGGCGTATAACTCTAATCTACTCGCAAAAAAAAAGTGCAAAGTCTTCACTACTTGGAGTAAAACTAACACTAATTTTGGTGTCAACGAAAAAGTGTGGTGTAAATCCTTAAAAGCGGTTCGTCGCTACCATTTAGAACAGCCATCGCCGGGTAGTGGCTAGGTCTGCTCACTGCCGCTCTGCAACAACAACTCTTGCTCTTTGTGGCTCACAACAACCAGATTCGCAAAAAAAATACAAAAAATCGATGCAATATTATTCTTGGAATACCGTTAGTGTCTCTATCACGGCGCACACTTAATTCATTTCGAATGTGAACGCATGACGGTACACACACGATTTCATAGGTATATACGCATATGCCTACATACGTAGTACGTATTACGTACATACATATGTATGTTCAGTTGTGTTTGTTTTTATTTTCATACATATGTACAAACCTTTGTACATATACAATGCGTATTACGGGTTGTATAAGTTAACACATAATCAATTACTTACCAGTTTGCCTTTGCTAAAACATAGCGATTTACATATTTACATAAATTTTGGCTATCGCTGCAACAGCTTGTTTACCTTTTTTTCCGCTGCATTAAAGCTATTTACATACCTACATTCTTTTGGCCATAGCCACAATAACTTCCAACTAGCGAAGTGTTGCTGACACTTCATTTAAATTTTATTTCGCAATAAGAATTCCCACAGGTGAATTTTTAATTGCTAACTAATATTATTTTACATTTCCTGTTTTGCAATCGAAGTTGCGCCAATTCAAAGAATTAGCGCAACAACCGAATTATTTGGCACTAACCAGTTGCACGCGCATCCGGTAAAATGGAAAGCGCTGACACCAGCGTCTGGAACAATTTAACAAGCAAGTTGTTGCTTTCACAATTAAAATCTAGCTTTAATATTTCAATTATTCAACTTGAATAGTTAGTCTCATTTCTGTAGCTTACTCGGTTGGAAGTTTAAATAAAAACTTCCTTGTTTGGCGCCCGAAGCAAAAATTATACCCGGCAAAACTAAATAAGTAACTCTTAATATTCAAGTAAATTTCAAACAAAACTAAATAAGTAAAGTGAAGTCAAAACAAATTAAGTGAAATAAATAACTCTTAATATTTAAGTGACTTCTAAATAAAACTAAATAAGTAAAGTAAAGTCAAAACAAATTAAGTGAAATAAATAACTCACCACAACCGAGGAGTAGCCTAGCAGAGGCCTCAGAAAACATCAAAGATTATTGTAAAGAGCATCAGAAATCAGTAAAAATCAACCACACTAATATACCACAACCGAGGAGTAGCCTAGCAGAGGCCTCAGAAAACATCAAAGATTATTGTAAAGAGCATCAGAAATCAGCAAAAATCAACCACACTAATATACCACAACCGAGGAGTAGCCTAGCAGAGGCCTTAGTAGCCGCACAGCAAAAGGGAACATACTCACGGGCATCAGCTGCAGAATGAGCACTCAATTACTCTTGTAAGTTGTTTAGATATTAGATAAAATCTTAAAATATCAGATAAAATCTTAGCACAGTAAAATAAAATATAAAACGGAAATCACAAATCGTGAAAAAAAATTTTTCTTTCTTGAAATAGTAAATAATAAATCGTGAAAAAAAAAATATTTTTTCTTCCTTCTAAAAATGGCAAACCCAAATAACCTAATAAGACCATCGCTCTTAGGGAATGCCAACCCAACCCCAAATCCAAGTCCAAACCCAAATCCAGTCCCAAACCCACAGCCCACCCCTACACTACAACCCTCAGCCGATCTACAAAACCTAGTGAGGACCATAGTGACACAAATCCTAACGACAGACGGACGGACCATAATCCAAGACATAATAGGCACAGAGGCAAACCCAATACCGACTACTGACCAAACCATCGACGCACAACACAGAAACAACCTCACGGAGATTGATAAGATCCCGACGTGGTGAGATCGTTAAGAGAATTTTCTGGGAAACCAGCGGCATTCAACTCGTGGAAAAAAAGCGTTGAAAGAATCCTTCATATCTACGAACACACAAGAAGGACTCCCAAATATTTCGGGATATTAAATGTTATAAGGAACAAAATTGTAGGTAGCGCTGATATCGCGCTCGAATCCTATAATACCCCTCTAGATTGGAAGGCCATTTCAATGTGTCTCACGACACATTACGCTGATAAAAGGGACCTGGGTACACTAGAGTACCAAATGACAGGCCTAATCCAGGGTAGACATTCAGTTCAGGACTTCTACCAAAAGGTATATTGCCACCTATCCCTGATTCTGAACAAAATTGGATGTATGGAAGTAAGCCTGGAATCCATAAGACTCCTTACGGAAACGTATAGGATAAAAGCTCTGGACACATTTCTCAGAGGCCTTAACGGCGACCTTCCCCGATTATTAGGCATGCGGGAACCGAAGGATTCAGGAGTGCTCACGCAAACCATCAGAATGGATTCGATAACTACAATATTAAACCAACACTGCCACCACGAAATTACCTAAAACCGCCACAGTTCTATCCCGAACTGGCACACTTACCCCAACCCCAACAACGATTCAATCAATTTCCCCAAAGGCCACAACAGTACCCTCAAGGATCAAATAGCTTCAGCAGACCACAATACCCTCAAGGACCAAATAACTTCAACGGACCACAATACCAATATGGGCCAAATCAACAAGGATTACAACAACACCCACAAGGCTACCAGCCAAATTACTACAATCAGCAACAAACACAGCAGAATCCACTTCAGCAACTTCAAAATAAGATTCACTCAGTCACAGGTTAAAGACTTGATTACAGTCGAACAACAGGAACAACAAATCTTACTTGAACACAAAAGAGCGCACAGAAATGCAACAGAGAACAAAAAAAAATTAATTCAAAAATTCTATTTCCCACAAATGCAGTCAAAAATTAACCAAATCGTAAAACAGTGTAAAATTTGTGCCGAAAACAAATACGACAGGCACCCTAACAAACCAGAAATAAAAAATACACCGATTGCGGAATACCCAGGACAAATCGTCCACATTGATATTTTTATAGCAGAAAAAAATCTGGTGCTAACAGCTATAGATAAATTCTCAAAATACGCACAAGCAAGAGTCATCAAATCAAAATCAATAGAGCACATTCGCGAACCATTAAGGCAAATCCTCTTTACATTTGGAGTACCCCAAATGATCGTAATTGACAACGAAAAATCCATCAATTCACACTCAATAACTTGTATGGTCGAAGACCAGCTAAGAATAAAAATTTACAAAACCCCACCTCACACTCACACCGCAAATGGCCAAGTCGAATGCTTCCACTCAACCCTTGCAGAAATTCTAAGATGTTTGAAAAACGAAAAAATAGACAGAACTTTCGAATAATTGCTTGAGAGAGCAATTTACGAATACAACTTCTCAATTCACTCTACAACTGGACTTAAACCAATTGAAAACTTTTTTGGACGAAAAGTCTACATTAACCCCGAACAGTACGAAGCAGCCAGACAAAATAACATACAAAGACTAAAACTTAAACAGGAAAAAGACTTAGAGCACCATAACAAAAACAAAACACCCAACAAGAACTACACACCCGGACAGAACATTTTCGTTAAAATCAACAAGAGATACGGGACAAAACTAACCCCCGATAGAAAAAAGAAAGAGTCAAAGAAAACAATTCATCCACTGTCCTTACAGAATCGGACAAAGTGGTCCATAAAAGCTTAATAAAATAAAAAATAAAAATGTTAAATTTTTTTTTTCTTCTTCCAAATTTTTTAATTTATCCAAAATTTTTCCATTTTTCTTTTCGAAACGAAAATAAAAAATGTTTATTTTCGAAATAGAGAAAGCGGGAAAAAATTATATAAACGTAACGTAAAAATTTTATAAAAAAAAAAAATTAAAAAAAATTTTTAATAAAAATAAACGAAATATTGAAAATTATGCATTATTGTATTATTTTTATTATGAAATTTTTTAGATTAACCATGACCCTAATGACGACATCAGCAAACGTACAATTCCTGGACTACTCATCATCCCAACTCGTTACAATTGACTCAGGACCGGCGAAATTACAGACAGGAAATTTTAAAATTATACATATAATAGAGCTAGACGACTACGACAATAAATGAACAGCTCCCAAATCATCCCCTAAATCCCATCCTTTTATCCCTCTTCAATCAATCCAAAAATTATTTAAGTAGAATTAGAATACACAAATCACATAATAAAAGGTCATTAGATTTCATAGGTTCAGCATGGAAATGGATCGCAGGCAATCCAGACCATAGCGACTTTAATATTTTAATTGAAAAAATGAATAACGTTTTAGAGAATAATAATAGACAAGTTGTAATAAATAAACTATCTAATGAAAAAATTAATGAAGTAATTGAGAATACAAATAAAATAGCTAAGTTAGTTCAAGAAGAAAGAGAAATTGATAATGAATTACTGCTAAAAACAAAGTTTAAATTAGAAACAATAAAAGAAGAATTAATTAACATTGCGTATGCCATTCATTGAGCAAAATCGAATATAATAAATTCATACATTTTATCTGATAGAGAAATCGAAATAACAAACAAGTTTTTAGAGGATGAAAATATCCCTTTTATAAATATTGATGAAGCATTGGAATTTGCTGATATAAAAATTGCATCCAACAAAGAAAGCTTAATTTACAAAAAGAAGATTGTAGATCATTAGAAGTTAGACCAATAAACAAAATTGAATACGAAATTTTACTAGTATGTAAGAAGGAAATTTACGGAAAAACCAAAAATTGTAAATCGTACAATAGTTTAGCAATTTGTTCTAAAGATTCAGTAGAAAATATTACAAACGGCACATGCATAGCACATCTGCTGAAAAGTAAACTAGATAACTGTACTAAAATAAATAACCAACATGTTAAAGCAATTGAAGAAATTTCAAATGATTTAATACTTTTAAATGAATACCAACGCTTCGTTAAATTCGAAAACGAAAGTGTAAAAATAAATGGAACATATTTAATAAAACATGTCAATACAACCATAGAAGTAGGAAATAAATTTTATTTTTCAAAAATAATAACAGGGGAAAAACCCCTGCCTGCTATTTTACAGCCTATCGCAGAAAATAAGAAAATCGAAGAAATATTGTCATTAAATTCAATAAAAGAATTCCAATCTAATGAGTTAGAAGAATTAAAAACACTTAAAAATCGTAATCAGCTATATTTTTCCATTAACTCAATATCCATAGGAATAGTTATACTAGTTATTATAAGTACAATGTTGAAATTAAGATTTTTACGAAAAATAAATAAAGAGAAAGAACCCAACCGAAACACTATAGAGATAGGAATAGAAGACGTACCGAAGTTTTATGTTAACTCATCGATCGAGGACGCTCGATTTTAAGGGCGGAGGAGTTAACACATAATCAATTACTTACCAGTTTGCCTTTGCTAAAACATAGCGATTTACATATTTACATAAATTTTGGCTATCGCTGCAACAGCTTGTTTACCTTTTGTTTCCGCTGCATTAAAGCTAATTACATACTTACATTCTTTTGGTCATAGCCACAATAACTTCCAACTAGCGAAGTGTTGCTGACACTTCATTTAAATTTTATTTCGCAATAAGAATTCCCACAGGCGAATTTTTAATTGCTAACTAATATTATTTTACATTTCCTGTTTTGCAATCGAAGTTGCGCCAATTCAAAGAATTAGCGCAACAACCGAATTATTTGGCACTAACCAGTTGCACGCGCATCCGGTAAAATGGAAAGCGCTGACACCAGCGTCTGGAACAATTTAACAAGCAAGTTGTTGCTTTCACAATTAAAATCTAGCTTTAATATTTCAATTATTCAACTTGAATAGTTAGTCTCATTTCTGTAGCTTACTCGGTTGGAAGTTTAAATAAAAACTTCCTTGTTTGGCGCCCGAAGCAAAAATTATACCCGGCAAAACTAAATAAGTAACTCTTAATATTCAAGTAAATTTCAAACAAAACTAAATAAGTAAAGTGAAGTCAAAACAAATTAAGTGAAATAAATAACTCTTAATATTTAAGTGACTTCTAAATAAAACTAAATAAGTAAAGTAAAGTCAAAACAAATTAAGTGAAATAAATAACTCACCACAACCGAGGAGTAGCCTAGCAGAGGCCTCAGAAAACATCAAAGATTATTGTAAAGAGCATCAGAAATCAGTAAAAATCAACCACACTAATATACCACAACCGAGGAGTAGCCTAGCAGAGGCCTCAGAAAACATCAAAGATTATTGTAAAGAGCATCAGAAATCAGCAAAAATCAACCACACTAATATACCACAACCGAGGAGTAGCCTAGCAGAGGCCTTAGTAGCCGCACAGCAAAAGGGAACATACTCACGGGCATCAGCTGCAGAATGAGCACTCAATTACTCTTGTAAGTTGTTTAGATATTAGATAAAATCTTAAAATATTAGATAAAATCTTAGCACAGTAAAATAAAATATAAAACGGAAATCACAAATCGTGAAAAAAAATTTTTCTTTCTTGAAATAGTAAATAATAAATCGTGAAAAAAAAATATTTTTTCTTCCTTCTAAAAATGGCAAACCCAAATAACCTAATAAGACCATCGCTCTTAGGGAATGCCAACCCAACCCCAAATCCAAGTCCAAACCCAAATCCAGTCCCAAACCCACAGCCCACCCCTACACTACAACCCTCACCCGATCTACAAAACCTAGTGAGGACCCTAGTGACACAAATCCTAACGACAGACGGACGGACCATAATCCAAGACATAATAGGCACAGAGGCAAACCCAATACCGACTACTGACCAAACCATCGACGCACAACACAGAAACAACCTCACGGAGATTGATAAGATCCCGACGTGGTGAGATCGTTAAGAGAATTTTCTGGGAAACCAGCGGCATTCAACTCGTGGAAAAAAAGCGTTGAAAGAATCCTTCATATCTACGAACACACAAGAAGGACTCCCAAATATTTCGGGATATTAAATGTTATAAGGAACAAAATTGTAGGTAGCGCTGATATCGCGCTCGAATCCTATAATACCCCTCTAGATTGGAAGGCCATTTCAATGTGTCTCACGACACATTACGCTGATAAAAGGGACCTGGGTACACTAGAGTACCAAATGACAGGCCTAATCCAGGGTAGACATTCAGTTCAGGACTTCTACCAAAAGGTATATTGCCACCTATCCCTGATTCTGAACAAAATTGGATGTATGGAAGTAAGCCTGGAATCCATAAGACTCCTTACGGAAACGTATAGGATAAAAGCTCTGGACACATTTCTCAGAGGCCTTAACGGCGACCTTCCCCGATTATTAGGCATGCGGGAACCGAAGGATTCAGGAGTGCTCACGCAAACCATCAGAATGGATTCGATAACTACAATATTAAACCAACACTGCCACCACGAAATTACCTAAAACCGCCACAGTTCTATCCCGAACTGGCACACTTACCCCAACCCCAACAACGATTCAATCAATTTCCCCAAAGGCCACAACAGTACCCTCAAGGATCAAATAGCTTCAGCAGACCACAATACCCTCAAGGACCAAATAACTTCAACGGACCACAATACCAATATGGGCCAAATCAACAAGGATTACAACAACACCCACAAGGCTACCAGCCAAATTACTACAATCAGCAACAAACACAGCAGAATCCACTTCAGCAACTTCAAAATAAGATTCACTCAGTCACAGGTTAAAGACTTGATTACAGTCGAACAACAGGAACAACAAATCTTACTTGAACACAAAAGAGCGCACAGAAATGCAACAGAGAACAAAAAAAAATTAATTCAAAAATTCTATTTCCCACAAATGCAGTCAAAAATTAACCAAATCGTAAAACAGTGTAAAATTTGTGCCGAAAACAAATACGACAGGCACCCTAACAAACCAGAAATAAAAAATACACCGATTGCGGAATACCCAGGACAAATCGTCCACATTGATATTTTTATAGCAGAAAAAAATCTGGTGCTAACAGCTATAGATAAATTCTCAAAATACGCACAAGCAAGAGTCATCAAATCAAAATCAATAGAGCACATTCGCGAACCATTAAGGCAAATCCTCTTTACATTTGGAGTACCCCAAATGATCGTAATTGACAACGAAAAATCCATCAATTCACACTCAATAACTTGTATGGTCGAAGACCAGCTAAGAATAAAAATTTACAAAACGCCACCTCACACTCACACCGCAAATGGCCAAGTCGAATGCTTCCACTCAACCCTTGCAGAAATTCTAAGATGTTTGAAAAACGAAAAAATAGACAGAACTTTCGAATAATTGCTTGAGAGAGCAATTTACGAATACAACTTCTCAATTCACTCTACAACTGGACTTAAACCAATAGAAAACTTTTTTGGACGAAAAGTCTACATTAACCCCGAACAGTACGAAGCAGCCAGACAAAATAACATACAAAGACTAAAACTTAAACAGGAAAAAGACTTAGAGCACCATAACAAAAACAAAACACCCAACAAGAACTACACACCCGGACAGAACATTTTCGTTAAAATCAACAAGAGATACGGGACAAAACTAACCCCCGATAGAAAAAAGAAAGAGTCAAAGAAAACAATTCATCCACTGTCCTTACAGAATCGGACAAAGTGGTCCATAAAAGCTTAATAAAATAAAAAATAAAAATGTTAAATTTTTTTTTTCTTCTTCCAAATTTTTTAATTTATCCAAAATTTTTCCATTTTTCTTTTCGAAACGAAAATAAAAAATGTTTATTTTCGAAATAGAGAAAGCGGGAAAAAATTATATAAACGTAACGTAAAAATTTTATAAAAAAAAAAAATTTAAAAAAATTTTTAATAAAAATAAACGAAATATTGAAAATTATGCATTATTGTATTATTTTTATTATGAAATTTTTTAGATTAACCATGACCCTAATGACGACATCAGCAAACGTACAATTCCTGGACTACTCATCATCCCAACTCGTTACAATTGACTCAGGACCGGCGAAATTACAGACAGGAAATTTTAAAATTATACATATAATAGAGCTAGACGACTACGACAATAAATGAACAGCTCCCAAATCATCCCCTAAATCCCATCCTTTTATCCCTCTTCAATCAATCCAAAAAATATTTAAGTAGAATTAGAATACACAAATCACATAATAAAAGGTCATTAGATTTCATAGGTTCAGCATGGAAATGGATCGCAGGCAATCCAGACCATAGCGACTTTAATATTTTAATTGAAAAAATGAATAACGTTTTAGAGAATAATAATAGACAAGTTGTAATAAATAAACTATCTAATGAAAAAATTAATGAAGTAATTGAGAATACAAATAAAATAGCTAAGTTAGTTCAAGAAGAAAGAGAAATTGATAATGAATTACTGCTAAAAACAAAGTTTAAATTAGAAACAATAAAAGAAGAATTAATTAACATTGCGTATGCCATTCATTGGGCAAAATCGAATATAATAAATTCATACATTTTATCTGATAGAGAAATCGAAATAACAAACAAGTTTTTAGAGGATGAAAATATCCCTTTTATAAATATTGATGAAGCATTGGAATTTGCTGATATAAAAATTGCATCCAACAAAGAAAGCTTAATTTACAAAAAGAAGATTGTAGATCATTAGAAGTTAGACCAATAAACAAAATTGAATACGAAATTTTACTAGTATGTAAGAAGGAAATTTACGGAAAAACCAAAAATTGTAAATCGTACAATAGTTTAGCAATTTGTTCTAAAGATTCAGTAGAAAATATTACAAACGGCACATGCATAGCACATCTGCTGAAAAGTAAACTAGATAACTGTACTAAAATAAATAACCAACATGTTAAAGCAATTGAAGAAATTTCAAATGATTTAATACTTTTAAATGAATACCAACGCTTCGTTAAATTCGAAAACGAAAGTGTAAAAATAAATGGAACATATTTAATAAAACATGTCAATACAACCATAGAAGTAGGAAATAAATTTTATTTTTCAAAAATAATAACAGGGGAAAAACCCCTGCCTGCTATTTTACAGCCTATCGCAGAAAATAAGAAAATCGAAGAAATATTGTCATTAAATTCAATAAAAGAATTCCAATCTAATGAGTTAGAAGAATTAAAAACACTTAAAAATCGTAATCAGCTATATTTTTCCATTAACTCAATATCCATAGGAATAGTTATACTAGTTATTATAAGTACAATGTTGAAATTAAGATTTTTACGAAAAATAAATAAAGAGAAAGAACCCAACCGAAACACTATAGAGATAGGAATAGAAGACGTACCGAAGTTTTATGTTAACTCATCGATCGAGGACGCTCGATTTTAAGGGCGGAGGAGTTAACACATAATCAATTACTTACCAGTTTGCCTTTGCTAAAACATAGCGATTTACATATTTACATAAATTTTGGCTATCGCTGCAACAGCTTGTTTACCTTTTGTTTCCGCTGCATTAAAGCTAATTACATACTTACATTCTTTTGGTCATAGCCACAATAACTTCCAACTAGCGAAGTGTTGCTGACACTTCATTTAAATTTTATTTCGCAATAAGAATTCCCACAGGCGAATTTTTAATTGCTAACTAATATTATTTTACATTTCCTGTTTTGCAATCGAAGTTGCGCCAATTCAAAGAATTAGCGCAACAACCGAATTATTTGGCACTAACCAGTTGCACGCGCATCCGGTAAAATGGAAAGCGCTGACACCAGCGTCTGGAACAATTTAACAAGCAAGTTGTTGCTTTCACAATTAAAATCTAGCTTTAATATTTCAATTATTCAACTTGAATAGTTAGTCTCATTTCTGTAGCTTACTCGGTTGGAAGTTTAAATAAAAACTTCCTTGTTTGGCGCCCGAAGCAAAAATTATACCCGGCAAAACTAAATAAGTAACTCTTAATATTCAAGTAAATTTCAAACAAAACTAAATAAGTAAAGTGAAGTCAAAACAAATTAAGTGAAATAAATAACTCTTAATATTTAAGTGACTTCTAAATAAAACTAAATAAGTAAAGTAAAGTCAAAACAAATTAAGTGAAATAAATAACTCACCACAACCGAGGAGTAGCCTAGCAGAGGCCTCAGAAAACATCAAAGATTATTGTAAAGAGCATCAGAAATCAGTAAAAATCAACCACACTAATATACCACAACCGAGGAGTAGCCTAGCAGAGGCCTCAGAAAACATCAAAGATTATTGTAAAGAGCATCAGAAATCAGCAAAAATCAACCACACTAATATACCACAACCGAGGAGTAGCCTAGCAGAGGCCTTAGTAGCCGCACAGCAAAAGGGAACATACTCACGGGCATCAGCTGCAGAATGAGCACTCAATTACTCTTGTAAGTTGTTTAGATATTAGATAAAATCTTAAAATATTAGATAAAATCTTAGCACAGTAAAATAAAATATAAAACGGAAATCACAAATCGTGAAAAAAAATTTTTCTTTCTTGAAATAGTAAATAATAAATCGTGAAAAAAAAATATTTTTTCTTCCTTCTAAAAATGGCAAACCCAAATAACCTAATAAGACCATCGCTCTTAGGGAATGCCAACCCAACCCCAAATCCAAGTCCAAACCCAAATCCAGTCCCAAACCCACAGCCCACCCCTACACTACAACCCTCACCCGATCTACAAAACCTAGTGAGGACCCTAGTGACACAAATCCTAACGACAGACGGACGGACCATAATCCAAGACATAATAGGCACAGAGGCAAACCCAATACCGACTACTGACCAAACCATCGACGCACAACACAGAAACAACCTCACGGAGATTGATAAGATCCCGACGTGGTGAGATCGTTAAGAGAATTTTCTGGGAAACCAGCGGCATTCAACTCGTGGAAAAAAAGCGTTGAAAGAATCCTTCATATCTACGAACACACAAGAAGGACTCCCAAATATTTCGGGATATTAAATGTTATAAGGAACAAAATTGTAGGTAGCGCTGATATCGCGCTCGAATCCTATAATACCCCTCTAGATTGGAAGGCCATTTCAATGTGTCTCACGACACATTACGCTGATAAAAGGGACCTGGGTACACTAGAGTACCAAATGACAGGCCTAATCCAGGGTAGACATTCAGTTCAGGACTTCTACCAAAAGGTATATTGCCACCTATCCCTGATTCTGAACAAAATTGGATGTATGGAAGTAAGCCTGGAATCCATAAGACTCCTTACGGAAACGTATAGGATAAAAGCTCTGGACACATTTCTCAGAGGCCTTAACGGCGACCTTCCCCGATTATTAGGCATGCGGGAACCGAAGGATTCAGGAGTGCTCACGCAAACCATCAGAATGGATTCGATAACTACAATATTAAACCAACACTGCCACCACGAAATTACCTAAAACCGCCACAGTTCTATCCCGAACTGGCACACTTACCCCAACCCCAACAACGATTCAATCAATTTCCCCAAAGGCCACAACAGTACCCTCAAGGATCAAATAGCTTCAGCAGACCACAATACCCTCAAGGACCAAATAACTTCAACGGACCACAATACCAATATGGGCCAAATCAACAAGGATTACAACAACACCCACAAGGCTACCAGCCAAATTACTACAATCAGCAACAAACACAGCAGAATCCACTTCAGCAACTTCAAAATAAGATTCACTCAGTCACAGGTTAAAGACTTGATTACAGTCGAACAACAGGAACAACAAATCTTACTTGAACACAAAAGAGCGCACAGAAATGCAACAGAGAACAAAAAAAAATTAATTCAAAAATTCTATTTCCCACAAATGCAGTCAAAAATTAACCAAATCGTAAAACAGTGTAAAATTTGTGCCGAAAACAAATACGACAGGCACCCTAACAAACCAGAAATAAAAAATACACCGATTGCGGAATACCCAGGACAAATCGTCCACATTGATATTTTTATAGCAGAAAAAAATCTGGTGCTAACAGCTATAGATAAATTCTCAAAATACGCACAAGCAAGAGTCATCAAATCAAAATCAATAGAGCACATTCGCGAACCATTAAGGCAAATCCTCTTTACATTTGGAGTACCCCAAATGATCGTAATTGACAACGAAAAATCCATCAATTCACACTCAATAACTTGTATGGTCGAAGACCAGCTAAGAATAAAAATTTACAAAACCCCACCTCACACTCACACCGCAAATGGCCAAGTCGAATGCTTCCACTCAACCCTTGCAGAAATTCTAAGATGTTTGAAAAACGAAAAAATAGACAGAACTTTCGAATAATTGCTTGAGAGAGCAATTTACGAATACAACTTCTCAATTCACTCTACAACTGGACTTAAACCAATAGAAAACTTTTTTGGACGAAAAGTCTACATTAACCCCGAACAGTACGAAGCAGCCAGACAAAATAACATACAAAGACTAAAACTTAAACAGGAAAAAGACTTAGAGCACCATAACAAAAACAAAACACCCAACAAGAACTACACACCCGGACAGAACATTTTCGTTAAAATCAACAAGAGATACGGGACAAAACTAACCCCCGATAGAAAAAAGAAAGAGTCAAAGAAAACAATTCATCCACTGTCCTTACAGAATCGGACAAAGTGGTCCATAAAAGCTTAATAAAATAAAAAATAAAAATGTTAAATTTTTTTTTTCTTCTTCCAAATTTTTTAATTTATCCAAAATTTTTCCATTTTTCTTTTCGAAACGAAAATAAAAAATGTTTATTTTCGAAATAGAGAAAGCGGGAAAAAATTATATAAACGTAACGTAAAAATTTTATAAAAAAAAAAAATTTAAAAAAATTTTTAATAAAAATAAACGAAATATTGAAAATTATGCATTATTGTATTATTTTTATTATGAAATTTTTTAGATTAACCATGACCCTAATGACGACATCAGCAAACGTACAATTCCTGGACTACTCATCATCCCAACTCGTTACAATTGACTCAGGACCGGCGAAATTACAGACAGGAAATTTTAAAATTATACATATAATAGAGCTAGACGACTACGACAATAAATGAACAGCTCCCAAATCATCCCCTAAATCCCATCCTTTTATCCCTCTTCAATCAATCCAAAAAATATTTAAGTAGAATTAGAATACACAAATCACATAATAAAAGGTCATTAGATTTCATAGGTTCAGCATGGAAATGGATCGCAGGCAATCCAGACCATAGCGACTTTAATATTTTAATTGAAAAAATGAATAACGTTTTAGAGAATAATAATAGACAAGTTGTAATAAATAAACTATCTAATGAAAAAATTAATGAAGTAATTGAGAATACAAATAAAATAGCTAAGTTAGTTCAAGAAGAAAGAGAAATTGATAATGAATTACTGCTAAAAACAAAGTTTAAATTAGAAACAATAAAAGAAGAATTAATTAACATTGCGTATGCCATTCATTGGGCAAAATCGAATATAATAAATTCATACATTTTATCTGATAGAGAAATCGAAATAACAAACAAGTTTTTAGAGGATGAAAATATCCCTTTTATAAATATTGATGAAGCATTGGAATTTGCTGATATAAAAATTGCATCCAACAAAGAAAGCTTAATTTACAAAAAGAAGATTGTAGATCATTAGAAGTTAGACCAATAAACAAAATTGAATACGAAATTTTACTAGTATGTAAGAAGGAAATTTACGGAAAAACCAAAAATTGTAAATCGTACAATAGTTTAGCAATTTGTTCTAAAGATTCAGTAGAAAATATTACAAACGGCACATGCATAGCACATCTGCTGAAAAGTAAACTAGATAACTGTACTAAAATAAATAACCAACATGTTAAAGCAATTGAAGAAATTTCAAATGATTTAATACTTTTAAATGAATACCAACGCTTCGTTAAATTCGAAAACGAAAGTGTAAAAATAAATGGAACATATTTAATAAAACATGTCAATACAACCATAGAAGTAGGAAATAAATTTTATTTTTCAAAAATAATAACAGGGGAAAAACCCCTGCCTGCTATTTTACAGCCTATCGCAGAAAATAAGAAAATCGAAGAAATATTGTCATTAAATTCAATAAAAGAATTCCAATCTAATGAGTTAGAAGAATTAAAAACACTTAAAAATCGTAATCAGCTATATTTTTCCATTAACTCAATATCCATAGGAATAGTTATACTAGTTATTATAAGTACAATGTTGAAATTAAGATTTTTACGAAAAATAAATAAAGAGAAAGAACCCAACCGAAACACTATAGAGATAGGAATAGAAGACGTACCGAAGTTTTATGTTAACTCATCGATCGAGGACGCTCGATTTTAAGGGCGGAGGAGTTAACACATAATCAATTACTTACCAGTTTGCCTTTGCTAAAACATAGCGATTTACATATTTACATAAATTTTGGCTATCGCTGCAACAGCTTGTTTACCTTTTGTTTCCGCTGCATTAAAGCTATTTACATACTTACATTCTTTTGGTCATAGCCACAATAACTTCCAACTAGCGAAGTGTTGCTGACACTTCATTTAAATTTTATTTCGCAATAAGAATTCCCACAGGCGAATTTTTAATTGCTAACTAATATTATTTTACATTTCCTGTTTTGCAATCGAAGTTGCGCCAATTCAAAGAATTAGCGCAACAACCGAATTATTTGGCACTAACCAGTTGCACGCGCATCCGGTAAAATGGAAAGCGCTGACACCAGCGTCTGGAACAATTTAACAAGCAAGTTGTTGTTGCTTTCACAATTAAAATCTAGCTTTAATATTTCAATTATTCAACTTGAATAGTTACCCTGCAGTCAACTTAACTAGTTTTATACTAATCAAATACCAGTCAGCTAGGCGGCTTCAACTAGTTCGAGTTCTGTAATTTTTCCATATTAGCAACTGGTATTTTTAACACGGCGATGTCCTACGAGATGGCAATTGTCCTTCTCTGCATCAGCACCATACCAATTGGCTGACTAGTCAGCCTCTGCATCAGGAATATACCAGTTAATATACTTGTTATTATACACATCAGTATCATACCATTTAAGAAACTAGTTCGTATATACGTCAGGATCGTACCAGTTGAAAGAATAGTTCATATATACATCAGAATCATACCAGTTGGCAGACTAGTGCATATATGCATCAGAATCATACCAGTTGACAGACTAGATCATATATGCATCAGAATCATACCTGTTGACAGACTACTTCTTATATGCATCAGAATCATACCAGTTGACAGACTAGTTCATTAATGCATCAGAATCATACCAATTAACAGACTAGTTAAAAAAATCATTGGAATCATACCAGTTGTCATACTAGTTCATATATGCGTCAGAATCATACCAGTTGATATAGTAGTTCATTTATGCATCAGAATCATACCAGTTGACATATCAGTTCATTTATGCATCATAATCATATCAGTTGACATACTAGTTCAAATTTGCATCAGAAATATACCATTTGACATACTAGTTCATATATGCATCAGAATCTTACCAGTTGACATACTAGTTCATATATACATCAGAATCATACCGGTTGACATACTGCTCAGTCTATGCGGCAGGACATACTAATCATTATGCCCCTTCAGATCGTACCACTTGTCATACTAGTCCACGAATTTGACATTCATTCCAGTTGGTATACTAGTCGGTCTATGCACCAGTATCATAGTCAGCCTCTGCATCAGCAATATACATACCAGTTTATTCTTTAGAAAGCAGCGACTATTTGTATTTACCCAAACACGAAAAAGCATCTGTGAATTACAAGGTAAAAAAGAAGCAGTTACAAGAGAAAAAGAAAAGCAATTGTCCTCTTCTGCATCAGCACCATACCAATTGGTATACTAGTCAGCCTCTGCATCAGCATTATACCAGTTGATATACTAGTTCATACACAGCCAAAAATGAGCTAAAGGCTCGGAGTTCGATTCTCGGTAAAGTTAACACAAGTTTTTTTTTCTATATTTTTTAAATTATGTTGTTTATTGTATTTTTAATTTAATTATTGAATTCTACTTGCAATGGCTCCTTTCAAATTCCGCGTTCGTCAAGTTTGATTATATAGGTGAAGGCCCAATTGCATTCAACTTTGTAGGATCCACTTTCATACAAAGTTTTTTAAACGTAAAGCGAAGCGAAATTTTTGTAAATGCTCAAAAACGAGGCGCGCATTTGTCAAAGTTTTATGTAATTGGGGCTTTGGAGTTGTATTTTTAGGTAAGGTAAATTAAGGTTACTCAAGGTTAGGTTTGTCGTCCACTGCGGAGTTCCGGTCCCACATATGTATATATAGATAAAAGTAAGTCTTATTTTTACATCAAAAAGAGTCAAAGTAAGACTGCTTTCATGCTGGGCCATACACTCGAGTTAAAGGAGCATTATTAGAGTCAATTTATATTGTCAATATACTCAAGTTTATGCCGTAACGTAAAAAAATGGCGGTTATATACCAACAGGTTGCCATAACGAGACTTTTGCCGAACTTCTCTTCCAACTTATAGTGTGCTGCTTTGATTTTTGTTGGGATTTTCCACATAGTAGTATCCCGGGACTGACACTCCTAAACCGACACCGTTACTCCTCCTCGAACCACTTAGATGACTTTATGAAGGCCATCAAGTCCTTTATGTCCAGTTCAGCGGTCTGGTTTAGGCTATCCAGGAAGGGAACTCCCAAAAAGCGCGTTCTCGCGCCGCTTAAGACCGGGCAGTTACAGATGAGGTGCTTCACCGTTTCCTCTTCCTCATCATCTTTGCAGCTCCTACAGCATCGTCGGTAGGGCACACCTTCTGCGTGCCTACCAATAAGGCAGTGCCCAACTAGAACACCTATTAATATGGAGATTTCTCTCCTTCTTAGGCCAGGTTTGTTTGGATGTCCGGCACCTTGGGGATTGTTGCCACATTTCGTTGGCTTGGAGCACACACTCCGTCAACCCAACGAAAGGTAGCAACAATCCCAAGGGTGCCGGACATCCAAACAAACCTGGCCAAAATGGGATTATAAAAGATCTAGAGGGATCATAAAAGATCTGAATACAGTTACTTCAACAAAAAATACCGTTCAAACAACCAAAATTTGGTCAACTTCAGGATAACAGCACGAGATTGTAGATTTTACTAGTGCCTTTTTTCTGTGTATATACACAAGAAATATAGCAGTTGACATACTAGATCATATATACATCAGCATCATATTTGTATTTAGCCAAACACGAAAAAGCATCTGTGAATTACAAGAGAAAAAAAGAAGCAAACCAAAAATTTCAAATAATGTTTGCATAGTACCATGTACTACAATAGATCGTACTAATGGTTGCGGTGTAATAAGGCCTTATAATAATAATGTAGTATGAAATGGAATTTTTCTAAAATAGATTAGGCTTTTTCTGACTACACCTTTTTCAGTTTATATTCAGAAAGTAACAATTTATATTTAGAAAATTACAATTCATATTCAGGATTTCCAGTTGATATTCAGAAAAATACAATTGACATTCAGAAAATTATAATTGATATTCAGAAAACTTTCTGAATATAAACTGAAAAAGGTGTAGTATAATTTCAACCCGAGATTCATACATACTTGCATACTAGTACGAACCAGGATTTTTGTGACTAGTATGATTTCGCCCAGCAAATTATAGTTTTATACTAGTATGTTTTCTGATTAGATTGGCATTTATTGGTTTAAGGGTAATCAGCAAAGAACTAGTATAAAAACATCCATAAAATGTATAGTAAACGAGCTAGGTGTCTGCTGAGTAGTTTGGAATTGATTAGTTTGAAGGTATTCAGAAATTAACTGGTATGAATACACCACAAAATGTTTAGGCGTAGAACTATAATGTTGCTGAGTAGTTGGCATTGACTTGTTTAAAGCTAATCAGAAATGAACTAGTATGAATACACCACAAAATGTACAATCAATGAACTACATTGTTTGCCGAGTAGTTTGGCAATGACTGGCGTAAAGGAAATCTGAAATGAACTAGTATGAATACACCACAAAATGCATAGTCAATGAACTAGAATTTTCGCTGAGTAGTTTGGCATTGAATGGTTTAAAGCTAATCAACAATGAACTGGTATGCATATGCCACAAAATGCATAGTCAATGAACTATATTGTTTGCTGAGTAGTTCGACATTGACTGGTTAAAGGTGATCAGAAATGAACTAGTATAAATACACCACAAAATGTATAGTCAGTGAACTATATTGTTTGCTGAGTAGATCGACATTGAATGGTTTAAAGGTGATCAGAAGTGAACTAGTATGAATACACCACAATATGTATGGTCAATCAACTATATTATTTGCTGAGTAGTTCGACATTGACTGGTTTAAAGGTGATCAGAAGTGAACTAGTATAAATACACCACAAAATGTATAGTCAGTGAACTATATTGTTTGCTGAGTAGATCGACATTGACTGGTTTAAAGGTGATCAGAAGTGAACTAGTATTAATATACCACAAAATGTATGGTCAATGAACTATATTATTTGCTGAGTAGTTCGACATTGACTGGTTTAAAGGTGATCAGAAATGAACTAGTATGAATACACCACAAAATGTATAGTCAGTGAACTATATTGTTTGCTGAGTAGATCGACATTGACTGGTTTAAAGGTGATCAGAAGTGAACTAGTATGAATACACCACAAAATGTTTAGTCATTGAACTATATTGTTTGCTGAGTAGTTTGGCCTTGACTGGTTTAAAGGTGATCAGAAGTGAACTAGTATGAATACACCACAAAATGTATGGTCAATGAACTATATTATTTGCTGAGTAGTTCGACATTGACTGGTTTAAAGGTGATCAGAAATGAACTAGTATGAATACACCACAAAATGTATAGTCAGTGAACTATATTGTTTGCTGAGTAGATCGACATTGACTGGTTTAAAGGTGATCAGAAGTGAACTAGTATGAATACACCACAAAATGTATAGTCATTGAACTATATTGTTTGCTGAGTAGTTTGACCTTGACTGGTTTGAAGCTAATCAGCAATGAACTAGTATAAATACACCACAAAATGTATAGTCAATGAACTAGAATTTTCGCTGAGTAGTTTGGCATTGACTGGTTTTAAAACTAATCAACAATGAACTGGTATGCATATGCCACAAAATGGTTAGTCAATGAACTAGTATGTTTGCTGAGTAGTTCGGAATTTGACTGCAGGGTAGTCTCATTTCTGTAGCGTGCTCGGTTGGAAGTTTAAATAAAAACTTCCTTGTTTTATACATATTTGCACACATACATACATATATGTATATGTATGTACATATGTGCATATGCATTTGTAGTTGTATTTTATTGTTTTTTTTTTTACTTGCGCTGCATACTAGTTGGGGCTACTTTTTTATCTTAGTTCAATAATAATTCTTTCGAGTATTTTTTTTGATTCCAGGAACGATGTTGTTGTAGTAGTGCTTAGAAGGTTTGAAGCGCTGGCTATCCCTGAGCTGTTCAAACACGGAGGCGAAGAGCTGGTAAAAAGCATACATCAGCTCTTATGTAGAGTTTGGTCATACGAGTAGGGTAGAAGGGGGCACATTCACCACCCCCTGTTTTCTCTTAACTTATCAGGGCTGTCAATATTTAATAAATAGCAGAATGTTTTACAGTGGAGCACCTCTCTTTCAACTTTCCTTGACATTTAAAATTGACCTCTGGTCGTAAACAATCGTGACTTTTCTCTTTTTTGCCTAGGTGCGTACACTTCCGCATGTGAGTTTTTATTGTAACAGCTTGATAAATTGAGATAGTATTAATAAAATTTTAAGTCAGCTTTGCAAAAGTGCTGTAAAAGCAAAATTATAATTAGTTTGACTAGAGTAGATTCACCTTGGGCACATTCGCCAGGCCAATACAAAACCTCTCTATCTCAGCTGAAAATGAATTGAGTTTTATTTGATATAGAGCATTTTGAAGACTCATTTAAGGATATGAATACATGCATGGATGAAGGGGGTATGCCGTATTCTGACGCAATTTCTGTTTTTGGCATTGGTGAATAGTTTTTATGCATATCTAGATTTCTGTCTTATCAAAACCTGGCTTTCGTGAAAATTGTAGAAGATAATTCATTGATGAAGGAGGTATGTACACATCTTTTCAATATGATTTGTGGAAGAAGAGGGTATGTTCCGTTTTTATACCCAGCTGTACTTGTACACAGGGTATTATAACTTTGTTAGGATAACGGTTGGTTGTACAGGTATAAAGGAATCGAGATAGATATAGACTTCCATATATCAATATGATCAGGATCGAAAAAAAATTTGATTGAGCCATGTCCGTCCGTCTGTCCGTTAACACGATAACTTGAGCAAATAATGAGATATCTTCACCAAATTTGGCATGCGTACTTATTTGGGTTCAGAATAGATTGCTATTGAAAATGGGTAAAATCGGACCATAACCACGCCCCTTTTTCGATATCGAAAATTTCGAAAAACGTATAAAATGGGTTAATTCAATATTAGAAGCAGCTACAATGATAAAATTTGCAATATGTATTGATTTAGATGTTCTAAGGCCGATTTTATAAAAATTTTTGAAAAGGGGGCGTGGTACCGCCCACGTATATTTGAAGAAATTTTAAAATTTTGACTCTTAATAACTTCAGAACAGTTTATGCTAGTATAACGAAATTTCGTAGAGGACATACTATTGTTGTGGTAAATTCAGCTATAGAAAATAAACGAAATCGCTTCGCGACCACGCCTACATTTTCATAAAAGTTATATTGAAAGGAGGTGGAAATATTGAAAAGTCCATATCTAATTAACTGATTTCGCTATAATAATATAATTTGGTACATACATCAACTTTCATATTCTTTACATAATTTTTTCAAAATTTTGGAAAGTGGGCGTGGCACCGCCCACTTATGAGTCAAGCAATTTTTAAATTCGACTGCTAACAACTTCAGAACGGTGTGAGACAGATTTACGAAACTAGGTACCAGGCATGTTATGTTTATGTAGAGTACTACCACAGAAAATAAGAAAAATCGGTGAACGATCGCGCCCACTTTATGTGCACAGCTGGGTATGTAATGTTCGGTTTCACCCGAACTTAGACTTCCTTACTTGTTTCAAATAAATTACTAAAAATAAACTTATGCTTTTTATTTCGAATATGCAACGTCTTTTATGGTTTTGCATAATTTTTATGTAAGTTTTCCTTAAAAGTCTTGAAAGAATCTCAAAAGTTCAAGCAAAACGTTAAAGTCAATTTTCTCGTTTTACTCAGAATGCGACATAACCCCTTCATCCATGCATGTCTCCATATGTCTTCAATTAAGCCGAAATTTTGAAAAAGTGGGTTTTTGAAAAAAATTTGTGCTGGAGACTTATTCAAAGAAATTCCAGACAGGTCTTCTTTGATAAATATTTTCAACAATTTCACTTAGCCGTTCATATATGTACATTATTTACATCAAAATAAAGGATTTGCGTTCTATTACAAAGGTTGATTACAAAAACTGTTATTATAACCTTTTACAAAATAATTCTTACGTCGCGTCGTGGCGATTGTGCCCCATCCCCTTGGCGTATGTGCCCGATGGGTGGGGTAGTTTCGCCAGAAAAGGGAAGTTCATATAATCGATCAAAAAAGTATGAAAGCGTTAAAAAAAATTAAACGGACAGATAAAAAATTAAAGAGGAAATATGTATATTTCTAGAGAAAAAAATACAAGCGCAAAAGTTACTGATTTGATTTTTATAGCAATTTAAAAAAAAAAAGTGCCGAATGTGCCCCTTCCACCTTACATGCCTCCAGATTGGAATTTAGGTGTCCAATCCACAAAAAAGGGGATCCCGCTAACCGCACCAACTACCGCGGAGTCAGTCTTCTTAATATCGCATATAAGGTTCTTTCTAGCGTATTGTGTAAAAGACTGAAGCCCATCGTAGACAAACTGATTGGGCTTTATCAGTGTGGCTTTAGACCTGGTAAGTCTACCATCGACCAGATCTTCACGATACGCCAAATCCTGGAGAAGACCCACGACAAAAGAATCGACACACACCATCTCTTTGTCGATTTCAAAGCCGCTTTTGACAGTGCAAAAAGAAGTTGCCTATATGCCGCCATGCCTGCATTTGAATTCCCTGCAAAGCTTATACGGCTTTGCCAAATGACGTTGAACAATACCAGTAGCTCCGTCAGAATCGGGAAGGACATCTCTGAGCCATTTGAAACCAAACGAGGCCTCAGACAGGGCGCCTGCCTTTCGTGCGATTTCTCCAACCTGATGCTGGAGAAGATAATTCGAACAGCAGATCTAAACCGCAATGGTACAATATTTTACAAGAGCGTGCAATTGCTGACGTGTGCCAATGATATTGATATCATTGGCCTTAACAAGCGCGCCGTAAGCGCTGCCTTCTCTGGACTGGATAAGGAAGCGAAAAAAGTGGGCCTTGCGGTCAACGAGGACAAGACGAAGTATCTGCTGTCATCAAACATTTGATTTGAAACGGTGAGGAACTTCGTCTATTTGGAAACCAGCATTAACACCAAAAATTATATTAGTCTAGAAATCCAACCGAGAATCACTCTTGCCAACGAGTGTTACTTTGGACTAAGGAGGCAACTGAGAAGTAAAGTCCCCTCTCGACAAACAAAAATCTAGCTCTATAAGTCTCCCATCATTCCAGTCCTGATGTACGGCTAGGAATCATGGACAGTGTCAAGAGAAGATGAGATGGCCCTTGGAGTATCTGAGAGAAAAGTCCTCCGGAAGATTTGTGGTCCTTCCCGTGATGTCAACGGCGAGTATCGAAGGAAATTTAACGATGAGCTGTACGAGCTTTACGCAGATCTGACCATAGCTCAGCGAATTAAAGCCCAAAGGCTCCGCTGGGTCATGTTGTGCGAATGGACAAAGAAGCTCCAGCACAGAAGGTTTTCGTATTGACTCCCGAATTCGGCAGCAGAGGAAGGGGGAGGCCTCGACTGAGATGGAAACAACAAGTGGAGGATGACTTGAACTCTTTGGGGTTTCCAATTGGCGTTAGTTATCGCTAAAAAGGAAAGACTGGCGTGCTTTGATACGAAACAGGCAAATAAATGACACAAGCCAAGATTAGATTAGATTTCTGATTTAGAACAAAGATTTAATTAGACGCCGGCAAGCATCAGTACACGATAGCCTAATGGTAGACATCTCCGTTCCGCAGTTAATAACACAGTGCTACATCCATTTTACACTTTTGAAGCGACCTAGTAGAGATTGTTTAATCTGGTCGAGTTATACACGAAACGCCCTTTAAAAGATTTGTAACACGCCCAAAATCTGGTTTTAAGGAAAAAAAACAGTTTTTTTCAGTTCCTTCGTAAAAAAATTTCATTAAAAAGCCAATTTTCAACCGATTTCAAAATTCTCAACGGTTTTGGGCAGAGAATTTCTGACACTATGTGTAAATATGTATAGTGTTTTATTCATGTTTTTTAAGCCAGAAGTTGAAATTTTTGGAAATTTTATCCGGTTTTGACGTAATTTTTTTGGCACTAATTGACAATGAATGATATTTTTTTGTTATATATGTATCATCGAGAGGCAACTATCACTTAATTATGCACATTTTATTTTTTTGGAAAGGACTTTGCCGAAGGAAGCCTACCTCTAAAACCAATTCTGATTTCCCGACTTTTGACTTTGAGCGCCAAAGTTTGAAAAATCCTAAGATGACCCATTTACAGTGGCCCAATCGTGTCCAAATGTATGGAATGGCTATGTTTTTTTAGTTCTTAAGATAAATGAACTCCAACTCTGGTGGTGGGGGCATCTTCGTAGATAGAAGTTAAACAGTGTCGGGGATAGGACACAAGCCCTGTGGCACCCCCTGTATAATACGTCTAGGTTTTGATGTTGCCTTTCTACAGTTGACCGACGCCTGCCGTCCATTCAAATAATTAGCGGTCCATCTCTTTAACCCATCAGGTATCTGTGTTTCAAAAAGATCTTGTATGAGAGTGGCATGGTTGACTGTGTCAAAAGCTTTTGACAGGACAAGTGCCACTAACACAGTCCTGTGATTTGGTTGGTTATGATTTAGGCCGCTATTTATCTGCGTTGTAATGGTATTGAATGCGGTGGTGGTGCTATGAAGCTTACGGAAGCCATGTTGATGACTAGCCAGGTGCAGATTTGCAGTATAATACGGGAGCAAAATGGACTCTAGCGTCTTCAATACCGGCGACAAAAGTAATATAGGGCGATATGAATCACCTATGTTTGCCGGCTTTCTAGGTTTTAATAGTGGAACCACTCTCGCCTTTTTCCATATTTCAGGAATGACCAAAGTGTTCAGTGAAAGACTGAATAGAGCCGCTAAGTATTTGTGTCCCTCCTGGCCCAGATATTTCAGCATCTTTATGGATTTTGAGGGCTTAGCCTGTCTGATGGCTTCCTTGACCTCTGAGGCAGTGATGACAATGGGCGTGTTTTGGTTTTTGTATTTACGCGCCTGTCGCATGATTCTACGTTTAGCTCTATCGGGCGGGGAATGTAGTACAAATTGTCTACAGAAGGAGTTCGCACATCCCCTATGTCCTTCTTCACCCTGTCACCGAAAGTAATATCTACTTTAGCCTTGTGTTGCGTGGGATTGGATAGAGCTTTGACCGTAGTCCATAATTTGCCAACACCATCAGAGAGGTTGCATTGCTCTAGGTGTTGTTTCCATTTGACCAGTTTGTGTTTATCGACCAACCTACGAATTTCCGCGTTGAGATCCCTTATGCGGGGGTCTGCGGGATTGAGACTTCGCACTTCATCTCTTTCTCTAACCATGGCCGCTGCCTCCGCGGGAAAATTTGGTCTTATTTGGGATATTTGACCCGCAGGAATGAAGTGTTTAGAGGCCTAGTCAATGACTTTGCGGAAGTCTCGTTCGCCTTGGGTACGTTCGTAGGAATGGGTAGAGCAGCCAAGGATTCGTCCGTGTATGTCTCAAAACTATCCTAGTCCGCCTTGGTAAAGTTAATGTATGTACCATGCTCAGGTGTAATAAAGTCCGTCGGTCGTTCGATCGTAATGACTATTGGGAGATGATCAGACGCCAACGTGAGTATGGGTCGCCAATTTGTGTTGTTCAGTAGTCCTGCGCTTACGATAGAAATATCTGGCGAACTATAGCAATTACCCGATACTCTCGTTGGGGCGTCTCCGTTCAGTGTACAGAAAGCCGTATCATCTATTTCTTCTGCAAGTACATGCCCCCTAATGTCTGCTGGCAGGTTAGAGTGCCACTTGTCGTGGTGCGCATTGAAGTGGCCCAGGATCACGCGGTTCTCTCCTCGTAGTAGCAAGCTAATGTCGGGGTGATAACCGGTGGGGCAACTTGAGACAGGGGGTATGTAGATGTTAATGATTTGCAGGTCGACATCTCCTGTACGGATGGTTATACCTTGGCTTTCTAAGATATCATCCGTTCCTTCGATGTCGGTATCAAATAGAGCATACTGTACAGAGTTGTGTGTTATGAACGCTAGACCACCTCCCAGACCTCCTGTTACTCTATGACGGTCTTTCCGATGGATGTTATATCCGCCATAGGTAATGAGGTCCGACCTAGGACTGAGCTTGGTTTCTTGGACTGCGGCAAGTTTTATGCCATATTGCGTCACCAAATTAGTTATCTCTGCGATCTTACCAGTTAATCCGTTACAGTTGTGCTGTAAGATTTGGAAGTGCGCCGGTGGGGTCGAGGTCGAGTTAACCATAGACGTGAGAGATGGATGTGCTCGCCCAGGTGTTGGTAGGCTAAGACCAAGGCTGTGCCTCAGCCTAGAAAGCTGTGGACCTGGTGTAACCGGGTTGGCTGGCGTCGTAGGTATAGGCGTGTTACAGCATGGTGCGATGAACGCATCCGTCCAAAGATTCCTGTTTGCGAGCCCAGAGCATAGATGTACGTGGCATTGGCCTAAGCAGTTATTGCATATGAGCGTGTATAAGCTTTGCCGACAAACAGTACACGTAGAGACAGGTGCGAAAAGATGTTGATCCTGACTCACGTATGAATTTAAACTGGAGGGTGGGTGTGATGTAGAAACAGAGAGAGACTGGTGCTCGGCATTGCTCATGTCTAAACTGCTCCGGTGGGAGCGAGAGTTTTGAGCTGCTGCGCGTGATGTTGACGCCGTAAGGTACGAGCTACAGTCTGGAATTTGTGTGGCGGGTATAGCAGAAGTGCTGCTAGTCGTTAAGACATTATTATTATTATTATTAGTATTGCTAAGTGGCGGTAGGGGTGCGCTTGATCGGCGCTTACCGCGGGACGCCCAAGGGCGCAAACAACAAGGGGCCACGAAAGTACTAAAGTAAGTACGGGGTCTGTGGATGTTAAGGTTAAGCCCTGAACATCCAGATTTATGGAGCCATCTCTTACACGAGAAGCATTGTGGGTAAATTTTTCTCAAAAAACACATTTTCATACAATCCCGAAAATTGCTTCACAATACCGTCGGTATTTACAGCAAATGGACAACAAGTCAAAAAGCAAACAAAAGAGAACACTTATTTTAGGTTGCTGTTTTGACAGAAAAATTTTTTTGCGTGTAGCAAGAGTACATAGTTATTTTTTTGTTTGTTTGCAAAGTAATGTATTTGGACAAAAATCGACCAAAAAATCGACCCGTGTAAATCAGCCTTTACAACATACATCAAGTGTGTTGCAAATATTTTTTCAAGCATTATTTTTTATCATGTTTCTTTTCATGGATGAAAAAGGTAATGGATTACCCACTTTCCCAATGGCCTGCTGAGAAATGCAATATGAGCTATCGACAAGAGCTACTCGCGCATTATTTCTGTTACAATTACAACTGAAAATTATGCTTAATCTAAATGTTGGTTAATAGGTACTTACCAAATCGGTGAAAGCATTATCTCTAATAGTACTTCCCAAGAGTGTAGATATGTGTCCGGCTCATAGAAGTGATCTTCGCAGCTGTATCCACTATTAATAAAAAATAATGCCATTATTTAGCTGTTAGTTATAGAATAAAAGTTAAGCGATGTTAGATATTTATAACTTACGTTATTTCCAGTTCGGGTCCTGTGCGATAACTGGCCCCCATATCTTTTGCCTCCAATATCGATTGTAATATTCGAGCCAAGTTACCTTCAAAGTCGAGTGCCCATTGATTAAGAGTTGAAACAGCCACCGTAATTTTTCGACCCATTTCGTTGAGCGATTAAGTGTTTTTTTGGATTAAGTAGGGGCAGTGGAAAAGCGCAGAAAAGGAGCGTAACTTCGTTTTGAATTTCAATTTAAAGCTAAAGTTATTGTTCAAATGTAAGCCGTAAAAATATTATTGTCGCGTATGTCCGACGAGCGTCTTCATACAGTACACTGTAGTCACTTTCACAAGAGGGGAGCGCCTTGGACAACAGGTGCGCCCTAGTTAACTACCTGCAATAACAAACAATAAACATTTAGTTGGCAATGCGGATAAATAATGAAGTATTTATAGAGGAAAAAAACCTAAATAATTATTATGATAAGTTCTCAGCAGTTACAATCTGAGTGCAATGTCAGCGGAAAAAAATTGCAAAATTTAAATTATTAATGCCAAATGATGACGCACTTGTAGTCCTTTACACGCCGCTGCAAGGATACTAAAATGTAGTGTGTTGCTATGCAGAACTTTTGCTTTGTTATTGTTTATTGTCAACTTTTAGTTCCTAACTAACTAGCCTTTCATAGCAGTGCTTTACGCCTTTTAATCAATTGTTTCGTATCGATCAAACATTTTCCCCTTGGAGTAACGTAAACGTAAAAAAAGTGGTGATAGGGCTAAATTTATCAACTAGCAGTATGTATGTATATGCAGATACTTTTATTTTATTTTTTTTTTTGGTTTTGTGTTTGAATACAATTTTCATATGACCTGGAATAAAAGCTGAACCAATTTCTGATTCTCAGCTACTTTTTATAGCTCCAGCATTAAAAGATTCCTGCTGTGAATGAAACTAATTTGGGGCAACATATTTTCGAAGAGTTTATGGCAAAGGCTCTCTTTCAATTCGTTGTGGCTTAATTTTGATTTTGACCTTCAAATTTAAGGGGTCCTGCATTAATACCAACTACGAACCAAATACCTATCCCTATTCATATCAATATTTATATTTATATCTAAGTATATCCCTATCCCTGTACCTATAAATATCCCCAGGGCCATATTAAAAATTATATTCTTTTAAAAAAATTCTTTCTCTAAAGTATAAATAAGGAAGAATAATAAGTAGCAAGTTTTTTTATTCAAAACGAAAATTGTTTTTGAAAGTAATTTTCACAAAAAAATTTAGATAATTTTTATAAGGGACCTTCCATTGTGACTCGTGGGACATTTGACTACAGAGTATAGACAACTTTGACTTAAAAATCTGACTTGGGACTTGAATTGCTATGAAATATATTTATCGAAATGGATAAATATTCAATACAATAAATGCATTAAAACAATTGGCAATATAAGAAGAAATGGATTTGTAGCCACTAAGTAAACGAGTGTGACACTTGGGACACCGCAAAATCCCGTTGCTGCTTCTTTATAAGCACAAAAACGAATTTTAAAAAAATAGTTTACTGTAGTACAATTTACTGTTTCTCAAGTACAAATTATTTTTTATGAAGTACAATTAGCAGTTTCGGAATTACAATTGACTATTCTGAAGTACAAGTGACTATTCTGAAGTACATTTGTGCTTTCTGAAGTACAATTGGAAAAGGTGTAGTATGATTTCAACCAGAAATTAATAGGTAGTCGCATTATTTTCATGACTTACACTTTATTTTATCATTTGCTTTCATTTTCATGTTTATTCTTAAGAAAGCACGACTATTTGTATTTATCCAAACACGAACAGGTACCTGTGAATTATAAGAGAGAAAAGAAGCAAACGAAACGAATGAAATTGGATTTTTGTAACTGGTATGATTTTAACCAGAAAAATTTAGTTGTATACTAGTATGGAATGGATATTTCCTGACTAGTATGAGTTCTGAAAGGAAATTATAATTGTATACTAGTATTTTTCTCACTAGTATTTTTCTCACTAGTTTAAGTTCTGCAGCTTGTATTATTTTCTCCAACATCAAAATAAAGAAATCGCACGACCTGCATGAAACCTCGTTTAGTTTCGAACGGCTGGGAGAGGGAAGTAATCGCCTTGTCTTATTTAGCAATAACTGTAGCTTGATCATGTCTTGATTGACGGCAGACATAGCTCCACCGTTCTGGACGTGCGTACACTGCGTGGTCCCAATATTGACTCTGACCATTATCTTGTCGCAGCCAAGATACGCACACGCCTCTGTGCAACGAAGAAAGTGCGCACAGTAACGGAAGGAAAGTTTGACGTCGAGAAGCTGCGCATGACACAGACAGCTGATAATTTCACAACTCGACTCTCACACCTGCTAGCAGAGGGCAATCCCCGACCTAACGATGTAACCGAGCAATGGAAGCATATCTCTCACTCATTGCGTACCGCCGCTGAGGCCACTATAGGGTTCCAGCGAGCCCGCAAGAACAACTGGTACGATGAGGAATGCAAAACTGCCTCGAAAAAAAAGGACGCTGCCTACAAGGAGACGTTGCGAACGGGCGCAACCCGCAGTGTATGGCAACAATATCGTGAGTGTGAGGAGCTTGAGATGCTGGCTGACAGGAATGATGCCCGAAAATTCTATGAAAAGATCCAGCGGATGACGGAAGGTTTTAAGACCGGGGCAAGCTCATGTAAGGACAATAATGGCGACCTGGTAACCGACGTACAAAGTGTACTTAAATTATGGAGGGAGCACTTCTCCTCACTGCTAAATTGCGAGGGAGACGTCGAACCCGATACCTCAATCCCTGACGATGGAAAAGTCGTCCCACCACCGGACTATGATGAAGTGAGGATAGCTATATCCCGGCTCAAAAACAACAAAGCGCCTGGAAAAGACGGACTACCCGCCGAGCTGTTCAAACACGGAGGCGAAGAGCTGGTAAAAAGCATGCATCAGCTCTTATGCAGAATATGGTCAGACGAATGCATGCCTCCGGATTGGAATTTAAGTGTGCTTTGCCCAATCCACAAGAAAGGCGATCCCGTTAACCGCACCAACTACCGCGAAATTAGTCTTCTTAATATTGCATATAAGGTTCTTTCTAGCGTGTTGTGTGAAAGGCTGAAGCCCATCGTAGACAAACTGATTGGACCTTATCAGTGTGGCTTTAGACCTGGTAAGTCTACCATCGACCAGATTTTTCACGATACGCCAAATCCTGGAGAAGACCCATGATAAAAGAATCGACACTCACCATCTCTTTGTCGATTTCAAAGCCGCTTTTGACAGCGCAAAAAGGAGTTGCCTATATGCCGCCATGTCTGAATTTGACTTCCCTGCAAAGCTTATACGGCTTTGCCAAATGACGTTGAGCAATACCAACAGCTCCGTCAGAATCGGGAAGGACCTCTCTGAGCCATTTGAAACCAAACGAGGCTTCAGACAGGGCGACTCCCTTTCGTGCGATTTCTTCAATCTGATGCTGGAGAAGATAATTCGAGCAGCAGAGCTAAACTGCAATGGTACAATCTTTTACAAGAGCGTGCAATTGCTGGCGTATGCCGATGATATTGATATCATTGGCCTAAACAACCGCGCTGTAAGCGCTGCCTTCTCTGGACTGGATAAGGAAGCGAAAAAAGTGGGTCTTGCCGTGAACGAGGACAAGACGAAGTATTTGCTGTCATCAAAGAAATAATCGGCGCACCTGCGCCTTGGCAGCCATGTCACTGTTGATAGTTACAAATTTGAAACTGTGAGGGACTTCGTCTATTTGGGAACCAGTATCAACACCGAAAATAATATCAGTCTAGAAATCCAGCGGAGAATCACTCTTGCCAACAAGTGCTACTTTGGACTGAGTAGGCAATTGAGAAGTAAAGTCCTCTCTCGAAGAACAAAGATCACGCTCTATAAGTCTCTCATCATACCTGTCCTGATGTATGGCTCAGATTCATGGACAATGTCAAGAGAAGATGAGATGGCCCTTGGAGTATTTGAGAGAAAAGTTCTCCGGAAGATTTATGGTCGTTCTCGTGATGCCAACGGCGAGTATCGAAGGAAATTTAACGATGAGCTGTACGAGCTCTACGCAGATCTGACCATAGTCCAGCGAATTAAAGCCCAAAGGCTCCGCTGGCTGGGTCACGTCATGCGAATGGACAAAGAAGCTCCAGCCCAGAAGGTTTTCCAATCGTCACCCGAATTCGGCAGCAGAGGAAGGGGGAGGCCTCGACTGAGATGGAAACAACAGGTGGAGGATGACTTGAACTCCCTTGGGGTTTCCAATTGGCGTCAGTTATCGCTAAAAAGGAATGACTGGCGTGCTTTGATAGGCGACGGCCAAAATCGCTTAGGCGGTTAAGCGCCAATAAATGATGATGATGCAAGACGCATAAGCTCGCGATTTCTTTTCGTGAGGCATTCATGGATAAATACCTTCCCTTCGCCAGCTTGACCCATATCACTAATGCTAAGCGGTCGTATTTTCTCTTTACAATATCTCGCTAGCGCTTTTAGCAGTTGAGAGCGATCAGTAGCAGAGCTTAGCTTCACAATAATGGGAGCATCATTTTTATTTTTGAGACGCAAACGGAAAACTGACTGCACAGGGGCTAAATTCACATCAATAGTCTGGCACAGCTGATACAAATCATCGGTAAGGTCCTCATTTACTCTCGCGGGCAATCCACTAATAATAACGTCAGATGAGATTAAATTGTTCTCATACATATCCACTTGTTCAGTCAAGTCATGCACAGTTATAATACCATTTCATGTTCATGAAAGGTATAAAAATATGGAATGTAGCGGTGTAATTTGCAACTTGTTAATAGTACTGTACGATAGTAAATCAAATGTTATATGCCCATAAATGACTAAGTCGCCCATTGTGGACGAAATTTACTTATTAATCCGGGACATGTCTCTATGGATAATAACCGCTTAATTTTTGATCAATTGGTCATTACAAGTCTCTTTTGGACGTAGTTGGTATGCCTATGTTTTAATTTGTGTAGCATACTTAGGCTACGCTCACACTGCAACCGACTTTTTCATCCGGTCTCATCAGAGAAATTCGAACGCGTTCTATTTTATCGGGCGGCCAAAGTTTGTTTACATTCGGGTGAAATCGGATGAAATCGAGGAGCTCATTTAAAACACATGTGTGTGGATGTGTGATTGTCGCCGGACGGCCGAAGTAGGTTGCAGTGTGAGCCTAGCCTTATAAGTGTTCAAATAGAACTATCCGACCGTACCCGTAGGGTATCATACGAGAAATGTCCGACACTAGCCGTTTACATATAAAAGGACAAATTACACTAGAATACAGACAGACCGACAAAAATTCTAAAAACGGTTGATTTGGACTTTATTGGCTTAGTAATGACTAATACTATGAATATTTTTTTGAATATCTACGATACTCAGACATCGACCTTTTACAATTCTATTAAAAGTAGAGATGTTGAAAGTTACAAAAAAATCGCCAAAAATACAGTTTTTCCTAGATCTTGGTAATATTACGCTTAAAGTGTTTGCAATTATACACACTAATTTTCGAAAAAATAAACAGTTCTGATTTTCACAACTTCGCATAAAAAAAAAAAACATTTTTAAAATCAATTTTTTTTTCAAAAATCGTAAAAATTCGACAAAATTTCGACTTTGGCCATCTATTGCTCAGCGTTGGTTTGACCCACCCTTACATTTTATACGCCGTCAGAAGCGTATTTTAATTTCCTTTCGAACGAGGTATCGCTTTGCTCCATCGCTTTTTCAACATTGGCAAAAAGTATTTTTGAATAAAGTTATACCTCGAAAACCTACCCATACAAAAAATTTAAAAAATATGTTTTGTGCTTGGCATATCAGGGCCAATTCACCCATATACATGAATATCTTGGTATTTTTTCAAATTAATTATTTGTAAACTAGTGTTATCATCACTCCAACCAATATAACCATTAAACCTGGCATTTTTTCTCATATGTACATATACTTAGCGATCAAGGTTCATTCTAGAAATCCATGAGCCCCAAAGTGTAAGTAGGTGTATATATTTGCATACAAAGATACACAGATGTTTATACTTTTAACAACAAAACTTTAAAATAATCAAAAAAAATCAAAAAAATATGAAAAAAATTTAAAAAAATCAAGAAAAAATCAAAAATAATCAAAAAAAGCCGTTTTTGATTACTTTTGATTATTTTTGATTTTTTTGATTTTTTCTTGATTTTTTAATTTTTTTTAAATTTTTTTTTATTTTTTTTTTGATTTTTTCTAATCGTAATCAATAAGTAATTGCTTTTTCTTGAAAGCAATTAAAATAATCATTACTAATTAAAAAAACCTTCTATGGTTTAATATTCTTTTACTTATTTGCAATATTATGCCTTGTTTTTGTGGCCATCGAGTGGATCGCGCGCAAACTTCAGTGCAATGTGATAAGTGCAGAGAGATTTACCATTTTAGTTGCGTTGTTCGTAGCTTGCCAGCCGACTTAAACAATCTTAATAATGCTGACAATATTTACATTTGTGGTCTGTGTGCTCCAGCTTCACCTAACTCTTCTTTACAACAACAACATGATGAGTCTATTACATAGGTAGGCATTTTTTTTTTGTGAGGCTGTATTGGTAAATGCGAGAGTAAAGCGTTCTGCAGAACCAGTCCGTCAGTACGTCGAAATAACTGACAGCAAAGTAGACTGCGGGTGTTTGTATGAGTAACGCCAGATACGACGGATACGTCAAAATAGAATTTGCTCTAAAATTGACGTACGTCACGCAACTGACGTATTGGCGGAGTGATTCTGTTTCCCGCTTAACTTCGCTACAGTGGTACTAAGAACAAAATGTTCGCGTCAGTTGCTTAACCGACAGCAAGAAAGTAACAACGTGATCGCTTTGACGCAAATTTGTATGATAATATTTATGCGCGACTAAAAATGACTGACAAACATTTTTTCATGATTTCAGATGCCTTTGGGAAAATGCAATGTCTCTTATGTTACGCTGCTATATATAGGGGGGGATATAATATTAAGAGACATTATAATGCTTTTCATAAAGATTTTGATAAGTATGAAGGTGTCGAAAGGGAAAATATTTTTTGGGAAAAAAAGAATATACTTTTACAAAAGTATAAAGAATGGGTTAAGGATTTCTTTCTTTCACTTTTTATTCAGCTTCTTTCCTTACTTCTTCCCCCATTTATCTATCATTTATTTACTCAATAATTAAAAAAAATTCCTATTTCATTTTTTTTTTTCAAAATGGTTAAATTTTCTTTTTGCGTTACATTTTAGGGAAAGTAGCTGAAATGGTAAAATAATTAGTGCAATTCTAAACAATTTTTCATTTTGCGGATTTTCTCACTCGCACTGTTCGCAGTGAAAAATTATTTAGAATTGCCCTAAATGCTTTCATTCATTAAATAGCGCATATTTTACTATTGCATAAAAAATAAAAGCAAAGCGACGATACGTGTCATCTCTTTGCTTGCTGAAACGCAACTGGCATGCAAATTCTGTTCTAACGCCACTGTGGCTCAATTGATTTTTCGCTCTCAACAGCAACTGAAATGAAGAGCATAAGAATACGTGTGAAGAGCATAATACCCGTATGGGGGTACTTTTGCCTATCTATGGTCTATTAGTTCTCATAACTCTTCGTTACAACAACAACAAGCTACTCTTGTACAAGTGCCTGATATGTTAACAGCTAATTTTGCTGAGTTGAAAGTTTTTAACTCTCAACTTCTTTTTGCTATGTCTGTTTTGCAAAAAGATAATGAGAGCTTGCGAGAAAAAACTGATTCTCTTCATGCTGTGGTTCGTGACTTGCAATGTAAGCTCACTGAGAACCATTCTACTTTGTCTCACTTGCTCGCGCAATTTGAGAAATTATGCAGTGTTAACAATATAAACAACAATTCGTCTGCAGCAAAGCAGTCAGCTTCTTCATGTGTATCAACCATTGTATACCTTATATAGTAGCGCAACTCGCAAAAAACACACCAATACACACGCACAGCATATTCCCCATAAGCACAGAAAAATATTTTCTCAAACGTTTGGTAAATAATGAGGGTCAATAATGTACCACCATTTCGACAAAATTTATTTTAGGGAATGGTAGAGGGGGTCGTATGTATAAAAACTGTGAAGGTAGAAACTGCCGCACATTTATAGTATAATTTTTATATTTAATTATACCTCAAGTTAATACTCATTTAGCCAAAAAGTTGATGTGCTACTGGTAGTTTATCATTAAATCGAAAATTAATTGATTGATTAATTGATATTAAGTTTTCAAAAAGTGAGAATTGACGTTGAAGGTTTCATCTCAAATGCGTCTCAGGTTGATATCAAACAAAATGGCTTATTGGGCTTCATACTATTCTTTCGTTCCATTTCATTTGGAGTCACTCAGCCAGTGCCTTCCACTCAAATTCGTAAGAAGAAGAAAATAAGTTGCCAAACTATAGTAGGTATAAACAATGGTATCAACAGCCGCTCGTGGCTTTGTCGTTAGTGATGCTAATACTCCAACTGCGGCTTGCTCGGTCGACGGCGCTGCTATGGTTCCTGCTTCCTATGCTCATCCGCCGTCGAATATTCTCCCTCATAATGCTGCTGCTGATGCTTCTGTCGTTGCTACTATTTCTAGTGCTGTACCGGTTACTAATGATGTTGCTTCGAAACTTTCTTCGCCAACTCCGGTTGCTGATGACAACTCGGATGCAGTTATGGGTAACCCGAATGAATGGAAAACAGTTCGAAATAATAAGAATAATAATCGAAGAAATAAAAATAAAAATAAATTTCAAACCAACAATGCTGATGCTGCCGAAATTGTTGATACGGATAATTGGCAGTTGACAGAGGTGTTACGTAGGGGGCGCAGAAATATTAACGATAATATAAGGAATCAAGCCCGCATTATTGGTACGAATAATTGCACTGATCTTGATGTTGCCGATCGCTATAAATGGCTTCATATATCCTCTTTCTCACCATCTGTATCAGAGGATAATATCAAGGATTATGTAGCTAGACAAATATTGATTGATGCAAAATTACTATCTTGTACCAAACTTGTAAACAAAGATGTTCCGCTATCTACTCTGAATAGAGTCAGCTTCAAGTTGGGAGTTCCAGAGTCATCGTATGAGAAGCTGTTATCCTCGGATCTTTGGCCGGTGAACGTAATGGTTAAGCCTTTCCAGTTTTTTCGAAAGGCTCAACGAAAGCCGCAAATGACGTAATAAGGCGTGACAATCATCCTGTTAATAGAAAGTGTGGGTTGAAAATTTATTTTCAAAACCTGTCTGGCATGCGGACAAAAGCTGACCTTGTGTACAATTTTAGTGCGTAGCTTGATTATGATATTTTCGTATTCGTGGAAACATGGCTAAACGAAAAATTTTTTGATTCCGAGTTTTTTAACTCCAACCTTTTTAATGTTTTTCGCAATGATCGCGATGCAAGAAAAACTGGCTGCAGTCGAGGCGGCGGTGTTTTAATTGCCGTCAAACGTGAGTTTTGTGCTTCTTTAGTGCAACTAAAAAACGATGATTCCTTGTTGGACCAGGTCTGCGTATGTTTAACTGGCACCTCTTCGCAAGGTTCTCTGTTTGTTATGGCTTCATATGTACCACCTTCGAGTGCATTTGAGTTATACAAGGCGCATGCAGATAATATTGTTTCGTTAGCTTTAAGTGATTTAAGTGATAACCATCTTTGTGTACTTGGTGATTTTAACCTTTGCAATGTCAATTGGTCTCCCAGCTTATCTAATAATGGTCTTACACCTTCTAATCAAGGACTGAAACCGAAACCGAAACCGAAACCGTAACCGTAACCGATTAAAACCGATTCATTTTTCAAAACCGAAACCGAAACCGTAACCGTTATTTTGATCTGGAAAAGACCGAAACCGAAACCGTTTCAAAAGCCGGAACCGGTTCCAAACTGTTTTGAATTTTTTCAATACCTTACTTCTGTTATCTTTTACAAACAGGTACCATGAAAGTTTTCATGGAAGATTGGCGAGCTACGTTTTGACATCAGTATCAAAATTCTGAAAGAGGAAGTTTGACTATAGTTGAATGAAGCGATCGAAACAAATTTACGAGATCCGAAAAAGAAATGTTCAGGCTTGTCTCGGAAAGCGCCACTAATTTTAATGTTTTTAACGATTTATACATTTCATTTGGCTTCCATTTTAATAAAAAAGTAGAGTTAACTTTAGGAATTTGTTTTGCAGAAATTTCCATGCATAGCGTTAATAAATGTATTATTATATTGGAGAAATCCCATCACGGCCGCAGGAAAAAAATTATGAAAATTCTTCTACATAGGTACTTGAGTATTTTAGTAGTAAATTTTTTTTTTCGTATTTTTATTTGGAAACCGGAACCGGAACGAAACCGTAACCGAAACCGAAATAAATTTTGAAGAACGAAACCGGAACCGAAACCGAAACACGCTGCAAAACCGAAACCGAAACCGGAACGTTATTTAATCGGTTTCAGACC